>CM022756.1:21296300-21306300 GCA_012411365.1 Ameiurus melas
TCAGCCTGATCAGCTGGACAAAAAAAGGACAAAGTAGCAGTGAATTTTTTTTTATCTTGTGTTAGTGAGTGAATAGGAGGAGATTTGCAATGTTCATCATAAATATTCTACTACCACAATTCAACGGAAAATCGCAGCTGTTTTTGGACATAATACACAATGTGATCTTCTAACGCAGTAGTCACCAACGCTCTTCCTTCCAACTTTCCTGCAGGTTTCATCTCCAACCAAAATCTAACACACCTGTTTTAGTTGATCAAGAACTTCTTTAGGCAATGAGATGGTCAGGTGGGCACGTTTATGGTTGGAGCTAAAGTTTTGAGGAAGGTAGATCTCCAGGAACAGGGTTGATGACCACTTATATAAAGCAATCTTTACTTTATTACTGAAAATAAGTTAGTTAGCTAGCTAAGGCTCTTAGGAGTGATGTTTGGGTTAAGGTTATGCATATCACTTTTTTCAGGGTTTTGCCGGAGTTTTTTGTGATTGTTGCGGCCAAAAATGCTTGAATTGGCAAAATTGTTTATCGCCGTCTTTCACAGTGAGTGACCTTTTTAGCTGTACTCATTCTTGATGCACGTGCACAAGGTTTTGACTGAATGCGTGTTGTAATGATGTCAAATGACACCCTAATCTGCAGGGGCAGTGGTGTCCTGGTGGTTAAGGCTCTGGATTACTGATAGGAAGGTCAGGGGATCAAGCCCCGGCATTGCCAAGCTGCCACTGTTGGGCCCTTGAGCAAGGCCCTTAACTTTCTCTGCTCCAGGGACACTGTATCATGGCTGACCCTATGCTCTGACCCCAACCTCCTGGCATTTCACTGTGCCATAATGTATACGTGATTAATAAAGATTCATTATCATTCAAATTTGTGGCAATTTAGACACATCACAAGCTCCCTGTGAATGTCATTTCTACTAGCACAAAATCCTGCAGTGGCTGTTTTGGGGTTTTTTTTTTTAGTATCAGCACAAAACCACTCTGCTACTCCTTTCCTTCTAGGGAAAATACAACAATTTTGAAAAGCAGCCTTATATTATCACATTATAAAGCTAACGATCCTGCAATGAATGTTGGTTTGCTTTACCATGTCTTGAGTATGCTGATCATACAACATTAAAGTGCACCTATTATGGTTTTTCAAATATTACCTTCCATGTAGTGTGTTATAGAGCTGTTTTTGAATGTAAAAACGTCTGCAAAGTTTTAAAAAATCAAAGCGCACGACAGAGTTACTGACTCCGTTTGAAAAGAAGGAACCGATGCTGAACAGCTGAAACGAGTCGTTCGTAATTCCAAGTAATTCCAGACTTACTTCCTGTACTAACCTACGGAGGTTTGTAACAAAAAACCTACCTCTGGTCTTCATTTGCTGTTTGCTGACAGCGGTAGACCAATCACAACAGACTGGGGCATCTGACCAATCAGAGCAGAGTATGCTCACTGAAAGGAGGAGTTTAGACTGAATCATTTAGAACGGATCATTCAATGAGTCGTTTGAAACGGGAGGTGGGGGCATGGAGGAGGTAATGCTGCAGTTTAAATTACGTGTTTTTTGACCTTGGATGCATCTAAATCTATTGTATGAGACATTTAAAACAAAATTAGGCAGATTTCAAAACCATAATAGGTGCACTTTAAAAGATTTACTAAATGAACATTATGTAAATGTCACTGTTCAATGTAATTCTTCAATGTTAATGTAATTCTGTCATACAGGTGTTTACAAATTTTGGTCTGTTTGTTGAGACATTTTGCCAAATCCCCATGAGGATATTTTGCTGCTTTGATTAGAAAAGCTGAAATGGTTTCGTCATTGAACAGAAGGCTACTGGGCAGAGAATTGTGGCTATAGTAATATGTAGGTCAGTGGGAAATCTCCATAATGGTAACTAGTAGTGATAAACTCTGTGTGTGTGTGTGTGTGTGTGTGTGTGTTTGTTTTGTTTTGTTTTGTTATTAATGCTGCAATTTCTGTGACGTCTAATTCCATCACAGTGACGTCTCTTGAAGACCTTGCCTTGCAAACACATAAAAACACACACACACACACACACACACGCAAGCAGCTCCCAGTCCTCAGGCTCATATAAAGGTCAGGGTAGACTGCTGATTTGTCCGTTTGTGAAGTGTCCCGGTACGCTTGACGCACCAGCAAGTTCGCTTGCGTCACTGTTCCTCAGGAGGCCATGACAGTCCACTAGCCCACCTGCCACCAAAAACTCACCTCCAGTGTTCTAGTTAATTATAGCTTTTCATTTCTGTTTACGGCATTTCTTTCATTCCTGTTCATTTTGATTTGGGAATTGAAATAATAATTGGGTCTTTGCTTATTTGACCCTGAATCTGAGCTATTAGAAGAGAAATTATCTTTCTTTTAACCATGTGGTGGTTAAAGCAGTATTTAAGCCAGTGTGGGCACACGCTAATATTCCATTTTCATATTGTAGCAATTGTTTACAATATGTATATTATTGCATAGTATTGTATCTTAGAAATACTATATTATTAAACATTCAGCTGAAGCAAAAGTTTAATTTTTTAAATTTTTTTTTTTGTTTGACATGTTTTTCCACACTTTGTGTAGCAGCTGGGAATTCTGAGATTGCCTTCTTTTAGAAAGATCCATACACATGGCATTATATTTGTGCCAAAAGTATTGAACATAACTTTTCAAGAAGCAAATGAAAATAAATATACAATGAGCGAGAAGGAAAAACTCCCTGAAACTGAAACCAGTGAACTCGGTGACAAAACCTGTAACATGGTCTTCATATAAACAGCATTCTTTGTTAACAGTTTTCTAAGCTTCAATTTCATTCATCGTGGTTCATGAACGCGCTGCTAGAGTTTTTCGTTTTTCTCAAATGTCTCTCATTGTATATTTTTGTTTGTTTCTTGAAAAGTTACGTTCAATATTTTCTGCACAAACGGAATTCCATACGTATGATGCAAATCCCTCAAATATGGCTGAAATAATGAGCCTAAGATGAGCTGCTGTTGATGTACTCTCTTTCTGTAATGCACAAACTTTATCTCAGAAGCACAAATGATTCGCTTAAATGCTGCCTATTTCTATGATCTCGATACTGTGCATGCTAAATATTGCAATATATTGTATATCTAATTACTGGCTCATGCCTTTCCCATTTCCCTTACTTTCATGATATTATTATTATTATTATTATTATTATTATTATGAATGAAAGAGACAAACTCCACCAAAATTCCAGTGTTAAACAAACACTAACATTCTTAATTAACACCTACAGTGTGAAATAAACTCCAACAGCATCCATTAGTGCTTATCTGGATATATCTAAGGAGCTAATTCAGCACAGGGCTATTTGCTGTGAAGATTTGAGGGGTTAAGGTGAGGGTTAAGGGATATGGTGTACAATGCGAGGAGTGTGTTCGGATTTAGGAGAGGAATGAGGGATGATAGACTGATAGGAGGAGTGGAGGAGGAAGAGGAGCGAGAGCAGCTGCCTCGAGCTCTCAATGGCCTCAGAGCTGCAGGTGGGACAAACAATAGAGACTCAGTCTCTCTCTCTTTCTCTCTCTCACACTCTCTCTGTGTGTGTGTGTGTGTGTGTGTGTGTTTCTTTAGATAGTTGGCAATATCTCTGTGTCTTTTCAGTCATGCAGCAAATGAGTTTGAGCTTTACCTGATGTGACCTTAGAGAGAGAGAGAGAGAAATAGTGTAGCGAGGTTCTTCACTTCTTATAATGCTCTGTTTACTGATCTTGTTGGTGCAGTGATGGTGAGATTAAGGCAGATCAGCAGAGACACACACACACACACACAATAGACATGCTGACACTAATGATCTTGGCTACAGTTCAGATGAAATCAGGTTAGCATGTTTATGTAACAGCGGTGGGTGAGCAGTAGAGCTGTTCCTCTTGCACACTACAAAACAGAACTTTCATAACACAGATTAAGCCAAGTTTTTTCCTTTCAATCTTTTCACGTCAACAGCTATCACGAGTGAAGCAAGGCCAATGCATACTTAGCCTCAAATTCTAGGTTATAATATATAGTATCGCATAGAAGCACTGTGGAGGGCTATTTCCATCTGTCCTAATCATAGGCATTTAGGGGGTAAACAGAAAAAATAAAAAGGCATGCATTGAAAAAGGATTCATTATACAATGGGAACGAGTGGGCTATCTGGTTTGGACACCAAACACACATTGTCATTATGAGTAAAAACCCTAGCATTGGACTTGAGAACGTGAGTTGATTTACATTGAGAGTGGTCATACTAGTACAGAGGCAAGTAATACTTTATTCAATATACATACTGCCCCAAACATTCTGTCAGTCTTTCACTGACTGTATTCACATTATGCTTTTACACATCACATGTACCTCATTTGGAAATGAGCGAAGGAAAAGGTGTACTCAATGAATTCATCTTTTCACGGTATAGTCTGTGATTTCACAGGCATTTGCTTAAAGCAAGCTGTTTCGGAAATTCGGCATTCAAACAGGAAAAAGCCCTGCGTTCAGTGTTTCCTCTAAATCCACAGCACTTGAAAAGCAATCTGCACTGAAGGGCAATGTGATTGACATGCGGTTAGATGCCTCCATAACTCGACTAATTTGATTAGATTGTTTTCCTATAACAGCACATCCTGAACTGTTTTATTCCTCTTTGTGCCATAGCAATATGCCAAAGATGAAAAATTCTGTTAATTACAGAATGGCATGTCTGACACTTTATTTATTTGTAACTACTAAATAATAATAATAATAAATTGTTGTTGTTATTATTGTTATTATTGTTATTATTATTATTATTATTATTATCATAGTCATTTAATCAGTCCCTTCAGGATTTCATTATTTTGCAAGCACAGAAATGAACGCCGTAATATTTTGAGGAGCTTGCAATTTATCAAAATGAACAGATTTGGGTCATGTGACATCACAACGCACATTCAGCCAAAACCCCTCTTCGATTCACGTGCGTTGGCATCACTGCAAACATAATTTCATGCAATTGCAATTTCACCAATGCATGTAGATTTCCTCAACAACAACAACAACAACAACAAAAAAAGCACAAATAACTCGACAAGTCGCATGATACATTTTGAAAAGAGCCGCAGCAAAATCGTGCGCTTTTTTTCTAGAACAATCGCAAAAAAAAACCCTCAGCGGACTGAATAATGTTGTGGAATGTCTATAAGACGTTAGTTTGTGTTTATCCATTACGTTATTGCAGCTATAAACAGCTGTTCCCTCAGCAGCCTCACTTTAGACTCCTTACAGAAATGCTAAAAAAAAATTACAATCAGTTTATGGAAGCATTTGCCATCCAAGTCTCTGTATAAGCAGTTTGTTTAGAAACAATAACAAACACATTAATAATAAAAAAAAAACAATGCAGCCAGAACTATTGTCAAAGTCATGCTGTTATAGAACATGAATTTATTCCTCCTGACCAATGGAGCATCAATACCAGTTTCTACAGACGTATATTTAAATGGTCAGAGGTACAGGAGAACTCTCTATTTACATAGGACAAAGTGTGATGCACTCATCATTACCGAGCAGATATATATCATCACACCTGGGTCACACATAGACATTTAGCTGACTACCGTGTAGAACTTTCTACTCCTACATACAGCAGGTATGAGTCATAGTTTGGTAAAAGTATGAGAACGGGCACATTCATATTTACACTGCCTGCGAATGTTTGCAAAGACGAGTAGGGTCTGTGTGTATGTGTTCGAGCATGTGTTTGTATTTGTGTACCTGTTACTGTTTCTGTTGGCTATGGAAGATCTTACACACACACACACACACACATACACATAGACCCTGAGGCATATAGTGTTACTGTGGCATGAATGAGACCTTTTATAAAGGGGAATTTCCTCAGGTCCAAGACGACCTGTCCTGCCCCTGAGTCTTATGGCATATACCCCCCCACCCCCACCCTCCAACCCCACCCAGCATCTAAAAAGAAAGATCCTTCCACAGAGACACTTCAGTGTTCACTATTCTCTTTGTCCTCGTAGGAAGATAATCAATGTGTCATCAACGATGCAGTGCATACTTCCTCAAATGGGAACTACAAAAGAACAATAATACCAACTGTTTTCTTTGGCTTTTGTGTGTATGTGTGTGTATGTGTGTGTATGTGTGTGCAGGCTTGAAGGGGGTTTCTGGTAATAAGGCCAGCTTGCAGTTATTGCATGATGATTTATTTCTCTACTTTTATAGCCAGTTTCCATTGTTGCACAGCAGACGTGTGGGAGAGTGAAGGCAAACATGAGCTTTCCTTCAACATGCATGAAGCTGCTTTTCCAGCCACAAAGTCTTATTTACTTTCACCCTGTTCTGGTTTTACGGCTCTGCTAGCTAAAGTGTCCATTCATCCATACCGATATCGTAAGGGTTACTCAGGTGTACTCGGGGGCGTTAGCTTAGCTGGACTGTCAATCATCAGAATCTGAGCCAAGATTCTTCGCCGCCAATAAAACCCAAAAAACATTTTAAAACGTACTTCTAAATAAACTGTTTCCATGCATTTTTTTTCCTGCATGTAAGAGTTAATTGCTTTAATAAATGTGAAAATTGGACAAAAAGTTGGATTTTAGCATAAAACTTGCGTCAGGTGTTATTGTTTATAGCAGCGGTCCCCAACCTTTTTTGCGCCACGGACCGGTTTAATATCAGACAATATTTTCACGGACCGGCCTTTAAGGTGTAGCGGATAAATACAACAAAATAAAATGATACGACCGGCATAAAAACTGGGTTTTTATTAAAAAGAAATTTTTTTATATAATATTAAACGTGAATCCAATGTGAAATCGCAACTTTATTAGCAGTGTCCTAGTAACATCCGATCTGCCCCCTAACGCTTAACGTATCACGTGACCGAGACAAGCATCTTGACATGCGCCTAGAGTGAGTCATAGACGGATGTAACGGAGAAAATCCAGTAATCTTTTTTTCAAAATAAAACATCGTTCAGACTCAGATAATAAATAAAACGGAAATAATGTAAGTTATTTATTCTTTCTGTGCGGCCCGGTACCAAATGACCCACGGACCGGTACCGGTCGGCGGCCCGGGGGTTGGGGACCACTGGTTTACAGGACTAAAAGACGGGTAAAATGTCAAACTTTTTAGCTATCTAACACAGTGGCTCTCAGTGGTACTTTTATAGGGTGAGGCCTCCCTTGTGTACTGTGATCCATTTGTGGCCCCCTAGAATCGTAACATTTTCAGTTTCGTGTTGTTTTTTTTCCACGCTAGGCCCTTCTGTATTCGTTTCCTTAGCTGAGAGACTATGTACTCTATTTAAAACTTTTTGAAATAGTCTTCGGTTTTATCAGCGTGTGGCTAGCGTTACACTACTATATCACGGATGGTGTGTGTCTTAGTGTGCTGTGTATAATTGGTTTACATACAGGTAAAATTTATTTTTTAAAATAACATTCTAGAGATTCTATGCCCCCCCAATCTACTGGCCCCCAGTTTGAAAACTACTGATTTAACCAGAGACTATGCTATGGTGTCGTTAGCCATGGGGAGGAACAGCTAAACTATCATTGTATGGGTTTAGCTGTTACAGTGCCATGCAAATTTCATTATCATGTTCACATAAACTGGAACTCATATAGTCATTTATACACCTTGCTTTCCTGCTCAGCATCAGAAGATGTTACTGTTTCAGTTTCAACCCCTTTACTGATAAAAAACAAACAGAAAGAAAACAAATCAAATATATCGTATATGCATTTTTACCTCTTACTATCTGACTGTGTGTGAGCTAGCGTTTGGCAGAATTTCAGACTGTCAGCCAATAAGACGTGAGTATTGCTCTGCTCCTTTCTTTCTCCGAATTTTGTTCAAATGGGAGCTTTCTTATTTATTTTATTTACTTTCACAAGGGATTTGTTTTATTTATTTATTTATTTATTTATTTTACACATAATGGTTTCAAGTTTCAATTATTATAAAGTGTTTGTTCAGACAAAAAAAACTTCTGTTTTCATTCCTTTAAAGTTCACTGTAAATAATAATAATAATAATAATAATAATAATAATAATAATAATAATAATAATAATAATAATAAAAATACCGTGAAATAATACCATGTATTTTTCTGTAAACGCTGACTGATTGGTCTCGCTTCCATTCACTGATGATATAAAACAACAAAACTACCGACTTCTTGTACTGAAGTTCACTTATGTAGTGACAAACCACTCCAAGTGGAGCATTATTTGGGGTTAAAGAAACCAATCTTCGGGACTACAGCACTGAATGCCCAGGCCAAGTTACGCCCCTGGTGTACTATAAACCCATGGTTCAGGGGTTATTATAGTTATAAGGCTCATTGAATGGTTACTTGAATTGAAGGGGTTTAAAATGATGTCAGCAAAATGTTTCTTGTAGGAATTTCATCCTAAGATTAAGATCCGAAATTTGATCCTTAGATCAATCCTAAAATTGATAACTTACAAACAGGGATAAATAATAATAGTCAAGTTGACATTGGGAAAAAAGAAAAGAGCTGTTAATGTGATTCAGAATGAGTTCTGGATTGTGTTTGTAATTTGTAATTGTTGTACAGGGGGTGTAAGCACGTTTGCCTTGCACCTCCGGGTTTGGGAGGGGTTCGAATCCCACTTTCGTCCCGTGTGCGCGGAGTTTGCATGTTCTCCCTGTGCTTCAGGGGATTCCTCCCGGTACTCCGGTTTCCTCTCCCAGTCCAAAGACATGTGTTTTACTCTGACTGGCATCTCTAAATTGCCTGTAACGTGTGTATTAGTGTGTGTGCGATTGTGCCCTGTGATTTGTTGGCACCCTGTCCAGAGTGTACCCGCCTTGTGCCCCGAGTCCCCTGGAATAGGCTCCAGACTCCCCCGCGGCCCAGTGTAGGATTATCGGTACAGAAAATGGATGGACGGATTTTTTCCATGCTCCAATTATAGTTATAGCAATTATATATACGAAAAGCCTACCCTGGCTGTAAAAAGTTCAATAGCCCCTGTTTTAGATGTATGGCTAAGAGATAAGTTGGAAGAACTGGTTTGAGAGCAGCTGATTAGTTAATTTTAGACAGTACAGTATTGTTGTGTTGGGAGTGTTTGAGTTAGGAGGGGGCCCAAACCCATTTATTTTATTACTCTCCCAACGAGCCTGCAGTGGCACAATAATCCGACATTAAACCATTACAGCGTGGAGAGAGAGAGACATGGAAGGAAGGAAGGAAGGAAGGAAGGAGGAAACAGGCTCACATATAGCTCCACCCTTTAGGGCAGGGCTTACAGTAAAGAGACACACACACACGCATGCCCTCTGAACAGTAAAACAGTATAAGCAGATTACTCATTGATGGCATCACAGCAGCTACTGTTGGTTAGTGCATGTGACAGGAAGAGTCTGGACTGACTCATACATTGTAGTGAATGTGTATTGGAGCAAAAACCATTTATGAAGGGGGGAGAGAAATCTGTGCGTTCTATAAAAAACAAGCAATATTACTGATTACTGATGTGCCATAATGCAATTGTTGCTATTTCTCCATTAGTATTCAGTTACTCTGACTTACACAGTGGCACTAATAGGAAAGTGCAGCATTGCCAACTCACAGCTCCAGGGTTTGATCCTGAGCTCGGGTTTCTGTCTGTGTGGAGTTTGTGCACGTTCTCCGTTCTGTCCGCGTGGGTTTCTTCTCAGCTCTCTGGTTTCCTTCTATTACACAAAAACACACTGGTAGGCTACGACTACACTCATGGCCCCGAAGTGTAAATGTGTGTATGCACAGTGTACTGTAATAGAGGATGTATTCCCATCTCACGTCCAGTGTTCTCCCGGGATCGGCTCCCAGTCCATCGCACCTCTGACCAGGGTAAAACAGTAACTGAAGATGAATGAAGGAATGTACTAATAGGGAAGGTGTGTAGTTATAGAAAGTGTCCACTGATTTGAGAAATAGGTCACTATAATATAACACTGATGTG
>CM022756.1:21911300-22151300 GCA_012411365.1 Ameiurus melas
GATGTAAAAGTCAGACATCTTGGTCTGGATGAAGAAGCACCATCTTCAGCTTAACCTGGGAAAATCGGAGCGTCTCGTCATCCCAGCCTATCCCTCAATCAACCAGAACTTCACTGTACAGCTCAGCTCACTTACACTCATGCCAACCAAGACGGCCAGGAACCTTGGGGTGATTCTTGATGAGGGCTTGACCTTTACAGACCACATCTCAACAACTGCAAGGTCCTGTAGGTTCATCCTGTACAACATCAAGAAAATCCGACCATTCCTCACCAAACAGGCTACACAGATACAAGTCCAGGCTCTTGTCATCTCTAAACTGGACTACTGCAACTCACTGCTTTCAGGCCTCCCAGCCAGCTCCATCAAACCCCTTCAGAATGCTGCAGCGCGCCTTGTCTTCAACCAGCCCAAGACTACTCATGTCACACCCCTCTTCATCTCCCTCCACTGGCTTCCTGTAGCTGCCCGCATCAAGTTCAAGTCCTTGATGCTCACCTACAAGACCTTGTCAGGAACAGCACCCTCCTACCTCAACTCTCTTCTGAAGGCATACATTCCCTGTCGCAATCTGCAATCGACTAGCGACCGACGTTTAGTAGTTCCCACTCAGCGTGGCGTAAGGTCCCTTTCCAGAACCTTCACGCATACCGTTCCCCAGTGGTGGAATGCTCTTCCGACCTCAATCCGGACTGCAGAATCTCTCACTATCTTCAAAAAACAGCTAAAGACCCACCTTTTCCGAGAACACCTAACCAACTCCTAGAAAAAAAAAAAGGAAAAAAAAACCCCACAGACAATGCACTTACACCTCTACTCTGTATACTTTGCTTCCTCTGGTATTCAATTAATGGATCTTGTATAGTAGCACTACTTGTATTGTTCCCTGCTTGATATATCGCTTTGCTTATTTGTAAGTCGCTTTGGATAAAAGCGTCTGCTAAGTGAATAAATGTAAATGTAAATGTACAACTTGAATGTGTAATTGAAGGAAGTGTTAAAAGTGTAGGGAAACAAAGGCAAGAACAATATTGCAAAATTGCTTAACTTTCATCATCTCCATATTTTGAAATTTGGAAGGTTTAAATTACAAGAGTGACTGACAAAATGTGTAGTACAAAACTGACTTTTTGTAATAACAGACCTCGACAGGTTACAGGTTACAGTGTGATACTTTCAGCACTGAGTTCATGAACTTGAGATGTCAGCTTGCATTGTGTTATCATGGTAACCAACCATAACTGGTAGTCTCTCAAGAAGGTAATGTTTTTTTTATTGCACTCATAAACATGTTATCAGAGGGTGGACCACCTCTGACAGCAATGATTTTGCTGGATTATGAGCATATGATGCAATTACAAATCAGGGCTGGGTTTCACTGATGGTTCATGTATTTCCTGTAGAAACTATGAAATTGATAAGAAAAACATGGATGAAAATTATCTATATACTGTGAATGCCATAAGTCTAAAACCACAGTGAAATGCTTGATATTTTGAAATAAAACATGAAATAAACAGAAAAAAGTTAAAACAAAGAAAAGAAATGTTCTAAAATGTTCTAAAAGAAATGTTCTGCACTATTTGTTATCATATTTAAAATTTAAGCACATTTGTGACATGAACCACATTAATTCCTTTGTACAAACAGTCAGATTTTTCTTGAGCCTTGAATGACCCTCCAAAGGATTTTATCTAACACAAATGGTCAGGTTTTGCACAAATTTGTGGAATCCATACCAGTCATTAACACAAAGGGGAACATACCAAATACTAAGAAATTCCGAAATATTTTTATGATTCTAGTTTTTACTCAAGTTGTTGCTGATAATATAATTTATTTATATTAAACGCAGACTCTACAGGATTTAGCGATTTTCTATTGCAGAAATGAATTCAAGAAAACTCAAAATTAACACAGGTTTTCCACAGATTTGGTCCAAGACACAGACAAAGGCCTCTTAAATTCACATGCATCGAACATGAGTACAGCTAAAACGTCTTGTTTACCAACAAAAATCACTATGAAAAACCATGCAAAACCAAATTCAAGTAGTTTTCGGCAAAAAGCACAAAATTTTGAAAAACAGCTTTGCAAAATAAAGTATTTTTGGCCGCAACAATCACAAAAACATAAGCTCTGAAATCCTTTGCCGACTGTAAAATATAAAAGAATGCAATATAGAAGCATTTTTGCGAGTGGTCTGAGACTTTTGGCCTTACACCTCTGGTGTTGGGGTTTAAATCCTGACTCTTCCCTGTTTGCGCCCTGTGTGGGCAGAGTTTGCATGTTCTCCCTATTCTTCGTGGGTTTCCTCCGGGTACTCCAGTTTCCTCCCCCAATCCAAAGGCATGTTTTGTAGGTTGATTGACATTTCCAAATTGTCCATAGTGTGTGAATGGGTGTGTGAGTGTTCATGTGTGATTGTGCCCTGTGATGGGTTGGGATCCCATCCAGGGTGTTCCCCGCCTTGTGCCCCGAGATCCCTGGGATAGGCTCCAGGCTCCCCACGACCCTGTGTAGGGGTATGGAAAATAGATGGATGGATTTGTAATAAAGAATTGATTACAAACAAAGCATATATTATTATGATGATGTACATGTATATTAATTGTAAGAAACATGTGTTTGTCGCCGTCAGACTCTTACCTTTACACATCTGTGTGGGATTTGAGCATCATTCGTGCTGTGTTAAACTTGGCAGCCATGTTCAAGTTTTTTAGATTTTGAATGGTTCTGGAGCAGAGTGTCACTTTAGAAAATGTAGCTATAAAACAATTTCTCAAAAAATTTAAAAATTATTAAACTGTATGTAGCTCACATTGGGTAAATCTGCTGTGTTGTTAAACACACCCTACTGTAGCATTAACCTGATACAGGTTCCAACAAGACACACTGTGACACTAACACTAACAGTTACTGATTTACTCAATTGATTGTGCAAGAAGCTATGTAAGAATATGAAAGAGCATTACATGATAGTATCAGACTGTTTCTTCCCCCCTCCCTTTCTGAAATACAGGCTAAGCTTTATAAAGCCTCTTTGCACCATTGCAACTGTCTCTGTAATGCTAACTGCATCAGTTAGCTATGGGTCCTATAAAACTAATATTATTTTTAACCTGGATAAGTGACATCTATACTTTTGGAAATATTGAGAATAGGTGAGAAGAATAAGTGAATTAGTCAATTAGACCGGGGTCGGGTGGGGGTATTTTTTTTTAATAGGTTTTTTTTCATATTAATTGTTTTGTTTGATATTAATTTTATTTCTTATGATATTACAGCTCACATACTACAACAATATGTAATGTAGTCAATGATTAATATATGAACTTAAAAGAACTACAGAAAATAATTATAATTTTTCTTTGAAGGCTTAATATTTAAATCACCTATTGAAGAGCTGACATAATCTTAATTATGAGCTGACATAATTCATCTTCTGTTTACTGATATAATGGGATAGATACTTTCTTTCTCTATTACAATGTATCTTATGTCTCAGTGTATAAAATGTATTCATGCATAAAAGTTATTTTTTTTAATTATTAAAAAAAGTTATTAACATACTACTATACTACATAGTTATTGTATAGAATATGCCAAACTTATCCTTTAATTTTAATGTAATTATTGAAGAATGCTGTTTTATAATGAACATAATGCAATGAAAATTATTTACATTTTATATTATATTTGATCTTAAATGCAGTATTTATCATAGTAAATAGTTAAATAAGTTATGTGATTAGTATCTGGTCATAAATAACAGTCTTTAAATATATTTGACATTAATAAATGTTTCATTAATTAAATATTAAATGTAGCAATTTATTAATCATTTTCCATTGTTTCATTATATTAATCTGATGTTTTATCTTTTTATAGGAATGATTATATTGAACGTGATGCTGGTAGGTTTATTTAATTAATTTTGTCCCTATGGCAAAAAAAAGCAGTTAGCATAGCAAATAATACACAGTTTTTACTGTTCTCTTGGCTTGTATGCATTATGGTCTAACTTTCTTATCTGCTCTCATGACAACCCATCATTTGAGTGAGATTAGCTTTATTCTTTCTTAAATCATGGTTCCAAAGTTCTTATGCATCCATTTAATGTTTATCACCTGACAACCTACATGCACAGAAGTCCTGTATAATAGCACACAACATAATCACGGCATTAAAGGGTGGAGTATAGTACACTCTATAAAATATATCTTTAATTGGTGTCCTTTAAAAAACATTAACACATTTTATGGCATTGATCCAGTGTTTTTCCAAACTTATTTTAACAATATTCTATACTATTAGATATCTACCAATTAGTTACTAAACCAGCTTAAGGCAACATTGCGTATAGTCACTTGTCCATGCTGGCAAATTGAGTCTTACTTTTCCTGCAATTTTTCTGTCTTTCTCTGATTTATAATTTGGATTTAAAGTATATCTTTTTCTGATTTATTATTCATTATTTTTTTAATGGGATGGCTCAAACAGCATTATGATCTAAATTCTCTCTCTCTTTTTTGACCATTACAGTTGTGATAACTGCCTGTGACTTCAATAACAACGAATTACCCTTCTGTAATTTTCGGCAAGACGGTGCAGATAATAGTGATTGGATTCGTCATAAGGGTCCTACACCCACACCTGGCACTGGACCCAGTGGGGACTATCCTGATGGCAGTAAGTTCAGGGTTCAAGGCATAAAAGCAGATTTTTATGATATTTGGTAAATATGAGCAAAGAAGGCTGTGAAAATGTTGTCTTTATTGTTTAACTTTTGATCTTTTGCTAAAAAATTAAATTCACAAAAATACTCTGCTCTCATGGATATTAAACAATTGCAAACAAAACACAGGTTGATAAAAAAAAAACCTTTGTTAAATATAGGTGTGCAAGAATTATTGGAACCCTTTTTAGTCAATACTTTGCGCTACCTCACTTTGCCAAGATAACAGCTCTGAGTCTTCTCCTATAATGCCTGATAGATAAACATGTGTTGTGTTTGCATTTTGCAAAGAGTATTTTTGTGAATTTCCATAACAAAAGATCAATAGGTTAAATAATTATGACAAATTTTCACAGCCTTATTTGCACATATTTTCCAAGTGCACCAATATTAGTGGAGGGCACTGTACATATTAGATGTGCTAAATTAACCTCTGTTCCATCCCCAGATGGCTATTACATATACCATGAAGCAGATAATGTCAGTAACGGACAGAAAGCACGCCTGCTCAGTCCTGTGTTGAGCTCCACACCAGCTCAGATTTGTGTGCAGTTTCAGTACTACATGTATGGTGCAGATGACAGCAACACTTTGACTGTGCTGGCCAAGCAACCTGGTGCTGAGGAAGTGCTATGGGAAAAAACTGGGATGCAGAGTCCATCATGGCTCAGAGCAGCTGTTACTGTGTCCAAACCAGCCGAGCAGTCTGTTGAAGTGAGTATATAATTATGCTACGTGATGGGAAACCAACATGGCTTTTGCCATGAATTCTGAAAATCCTGTTCTAAAAAGTGCACAAAGTTTAGTTTGAATCATGTTCTGGTAGTGAAACTCACTCAGTCATATTAAATGAATTTGTTGTTTTGCTTAATAAGGTTTCCTATTTTAGTGTATCAGTCTTAAGTTCGTTTGGACATGCTTATACTAGTTCTATATTGTCTATGATTGTTAGAGCTTTTAAACTACATAAGATTGTTGGTGGTAGTGGCGTAATAAATACTTGTGTGCAAGATAAAATTAATTTAAATGTTTTCATTATCTGTGCTATTGGTTATAAGGTACGCTTATCTTTCAGATTATATTTGAAGCAATGCGTGGGTCCTCTTCATCATGTGATACAGCCCTGGACAACATTAAAATCACAGAGGGCGCTTGTCCTGGTACATTCATCTATTTATTCTTCATTGAACTGTCAAACAAACAAGCAAACAAACAAACAAATAAAATACAAAATTTTTGAGACATCTGTCAATATGTTCACGTATTTAAACAGGTTGTATATCTCAGTGTGATTTTGATGTAACGGATGACCTCTGTGGATGGACATCCGACGTCTCAAATCCAGTATTGTTTGGTTGGAGTTTTTGGAATGGGCCCACTGAGACACCTGGCACAGGCCCTGATGATGATTTCTCCAAACCAGGCTGTAAGAAAAAAATAATTCTCTGACTTTCATTATAGACTTTCACTGTCTTCTTGGTTCTGTTTTCTGTGTTCTGTTTTAATTAATTATTGTTTAAATTTGTTATTGTTTACTGTAACAAATTAACACATCTGCTTTTTAATGCACTGGGAAAATAAGCAGTCCTAACTTAAAATAATGTATTGACAAGTTTCAGCTAAAATTTTTAGGTTAGCTCAATTAAAGTTTTGTCAACATTATTTTGAGTGCTACACACAGCATTATTATATTGGATCAAATATTTGAGTACATTATGTTTAATATGCTTCTGGTTGCTCTTGCTAATGTTGCTATATTGACCTAATCATAGATAAAATATTAAAAAGCTGACCCAACTATCAATTTTTATCAAGTACATTGCATTACAATCTAAACATTATGAAGTCTAAAGCTGTCATACATTATGTACAATCTAATGTCAAGTCAAATTCAATGACAAACTATTGCATTTCTTAAAAGAAATTGTTGACTTTAGGAGAAATTAGGGTAACTTACCTGCTTTGTTCTTCTGAAAAGAAGTTGCTAGAATGTTCTCCCATCTGCACTTGAGCATTATATTAGCCTTGTTATGCACTTGTTCAGAAACCATGGACTTTTGTGTCTGATTGAAAGGCTAGACTAAGCTCAGTTGTTGTCATCTATTAAACACCAACATTTTAGTTTAACAATAACAAAAAATGCACATTTATAGATGCAACAATTTTCTGTATTGAGACAAATAATTAAAAATGATTTTTTGTCAACATCTATTTCATAATAACTTCAACATTTTTCTTTGCACAAATGTTTTACGGCATGTATTTATATGTTTATGCCTTGACAGTATGTTCAACTTTCTACAGAAACAAACCTACTGGATGTAATCTTACAAATCTATTATTACAGTGGGATCATACCTCTTGATGGATTCCGTTGATAGCATCCCAGGGGCCTCAGCTCAACTGTGGAGTCCATCTATACCAGCACCATCTTCAGAGTGCCTACAGCTGAACTTCCATTATTATATGTATGGCACTGCAGCAGACATGGAGCTTAAAGTCCATGTTGTCGTCGATGGTAAGGACTTGCTCTAGAAAAATAGATTACACTAAGAAGGAAGTAAATGTTTTTAATGTTCAGCTCAATACCAATTAAGCACTACATAATTACAAATGTTGCTGTCAAACTCCTTAAAAGGAGTTTGGGGGAATCCTGTTTTCAGTCTCAAAGGAAACCAAGGACAGGGTTGGAAGCCAGCAGAGGTCCAATATATTTCTACAGGAAGTATACAGGTAACTTGTGAATCACCACTATATCTTTAACTCATATCATCATGGCAATTTATGCTGTTTAATGCAATCGGTAAAGTAATTTATAATAGAATTGATTGTATTCTTTATAAGGTGGAAAGCTATCTGTGTTTCAGTTTGTAATTGTTGGTGTATATGGAAATACAGAGAAGACAGATATTGCGATAGACAGTGTGTGTATCACAGCTTGTGAAGGTAAGACCTCTAACTTAAGCATCTTAAGATGAACATGCCTTTTAGCACATTTGTGGTTCTACATTAATCTTTTTCAGGATGTTGAAGCATAATGTGCATTGTCTATTTATTTTAGCTGTTATATCGACAACCCCAAAGCCTACAACACCTATTCCAACTCCAAAACCTTCAACCCCACAGCCAACAACACCTAATCTAACAACCCCAAAATCCACAACAGCTCAACCATCAACACCAAAGCCCTCCACACCTCAGCCCACAACTCAAAAACCAACTTCTCCTACATCACCAACAACAACACCAGGTAAAAAAAAATGCTTGTATTTTCCTCTCTACAATATACAGAGCAATACAAACATGTTCTAACCACTTCTCCTGTCCACTAACAGTGAAGTGTCCTCCTGATGCTGAGTACATAGAGTGTGGTCCAGCTTGCATTCCCAGCTGTAAAGAACCCTCCACCAACTGCACTGGCTCCTGTATCAGTGGCTGCTTCTGCAAACCAGGTTTTGTGTTCCGGGGGAAAAATATGTTCCCATTGAAAAGTGTGGATGTCTGGATGAAGATAATAACTACTACGAGGTAAATACAATTCACAGTTGTTTATGGCAAATCTATATTCAGCCCTGAAGCAGCACTATTCATTCTGTACGTGTGATTTTGTTTCAGCCGGGAGAGATTGTCTTTGGCAATGGCTGCTCCAAGCTGTGTCGCTGTGCAGGCAATTATACCTTGAACTGTGTGGACAACACCTGTGACCCCACAGAAGAATGTCGGCAAGTGGGAGGGATCTATGGCTGCTATCCTAAAGGTGCTGTGTAAAACTTACTTACAATGATGTTATTGAATTATATCACCTTTTTCAGATGCTATAATGTTGGGAAATAAAAAGCTACTTCATAAAGTCTATTTAATTTTTTATATAGTATGTTATTTAGATTTTTAACGCTTGTTTATCTTTTTCCATGTACAGGCACCTCGACTTGTATCGCCTCAGCTGATCCACACTACACCACCTTTGATAAGCGGTACTATGACTTCATGGGCAACGCCCACTTACTTAATGTCAGAGCCATGCAACAGCACAGACGTGCCTCACTTTGCTGTCTATGCTGACAATGAGAATCGCTACAACATTCCCACCGTAATTATGTGAGTGCTGTCCATGTCCATGTTCAGGGAGTGAAGGTGTCCATCCTGAAAGGAGGAGTTGTGCAGGTGAGGAAACAGAGAGTGAATCACTGCAGAACATAAAGGAAGTGAACATCTGGTTTCTGATGTAATGTTGTAAGGAAGTAATTTTTTGAGTACTCTTCTCCATCTGTTCTCAGGTGAACGGAACCAAAGTGAACATACCAATGAGCCCCGCTCCTGGTGTGGACATCTTCAAACAGGGGACACTCTACACGGTGTCCATGAACTTTGGTGTGACAGTTCGTTATGATGGAAACCAATATATGGACATCAAAGTTATCAAAGAGTGAGTTTTGTGTTACACTGATAATGATGAAAGTCCTGTTAGTACAGTGTACTGCTAGCAGGCCTGAATATTTCTCTGACAGAAATCCATTTGTGACCAAAACACAATTTTCAGTTCAACTTTAAAAAAAAGAAGAAAAACAAGTAAAGAAAGAAAAGAGGAAAAAATTAACCTATTTGCAGACAATCCAATTATACAATAATACCCACTTCATGTGAATCAGACCAGTCATCAACCTTTAAAGATTTTCCAGCTTAGTGTTTTATCTTGAGCACTAACTAATCTGCCATTTAGTATGTATTCATGAGTAAATTGAACCTTTTTTTCCTAAGAATTTTATAGATTATCTTTAGCATCACACACTCATAGGAGTGGCATGAACTTTACAATATGAGAAGCACAATAGGGCATACTTATCATGTTCATCATTATAATGTGAATACAGCCTATGGCTAAATTTTGGCTTGAACAAATCTTAATTGTTCCACTCTATTAAGGCTACACTATAGCTGTAATTGTTGTAATTAAGTATGGTGTGTGTGTGTGTGTGTGTGTGTGCAGCTACCAGGACAAGCTTTGTGGCCTGTGTGGAGACTATAATGGCAACATTAAGGATGACTTCCGTACCCCCACCGGTGAACTGGTCAACAGTCCAACCGAGTTTGGGAACAGCTGGAACACAGACCCTGAGTGAGTCGTTCGTTTTGTATTGTATATGTACATAGGGATTGACTATTCCTTATTCTCTCCGTTGTCTGTACAGTGACAGAGGAGAAACAAGTCCATTTCCATTTCCATTTCAGCTGCAGTAAACCACCAGTTCCCCCAATCCCCGAATGCACAGACACAGAAATAGACCTTTATGAGAGTCCTGCTTACTGTGGAATCATATTGGACAGTAAAGGCCCGTTTGCTGCCTGTCACCCAAAAGTCAATCCTAATGTGAGTAAATTAGACAGACTGTCTACAGCTGAGCAGAAGACTAATTGATTCTATATAAAAGTAATACTGTGCCCTTTGTTTCAATTGTCTGTTTTTTTTCTGTAGAGTTTCTTCCAAAACTGTGTGTTTGACCTGTGTGCATTGGGTGGCCCTCACTCTGCATTGTGTGAAGCGATTGAAGCCTACGTAAACGAGTGTCAGGACCGCGGTGTCCTCATCGGACCCTGGAGAAACAGTACCTTCTGCCGTGAGTCTCAAAGAAATCTTCAATTCACACTCATTTCCACTTTGGTCATGTTTATTTACCTGTTTATTAATACCACTTTCAAATGTAAGGGAAATAGAAGTGCATGCATGGAGCGTATATCATTTTATTGTTTTTGAACAAGTTGATATACTACAGTAACATTTTGTGTTTTTCTTTAGCTCTTACATGCCCACCCAACAGCCACTACAGCTCCTGCATGACTCCTTGCCAACCCTCCTGTAACCCTCTTGCACCCAGCAATTGCACTGGACCCTGTACTGAGGGGTGTGTGTGTGACCCTGGATATTTACTCAGTGGGGACAAGTGTGTGAAGGCAGACACATGTGGCTGCCCGCATAATGGACAATATTACCAGGTGAGTGAGTCAGTATTTCTTTGCCAAGTCAGCCACTGAGTTCGTTTTACAGTTCTCTAAAATGTTCTTCCTTCTGTCCCTGTATGCTAGCCTGGGGACAAGTTCTACACTAAGGACTGTGAGCTGCTTTGCAGATGTGATGCTCCATTTGTCACATGCAATGCTGCTGAATGTCCTCCCATGCAGCAGTGTGGTGTGCAGGAGGAGAAATAGGATGTTACCCAGTTGGTTAGTACTTCCTTACAGTATCATTTTTTATAATATCTTTTTTCAGGACATTGCCTGTGACCGTAATGCTCTTTAGTAAAAGAGCAATGACTTTTCTTTAAGAGGGTGTGTCAATCCATCTATGCTCTATTCCCAACTAGACTCGCAGGACTGTGTTATTTCTGGTGACCCGCATTACAACACCTTTGATGGTAAATTCTACACCTTCATGGTACACCTGCACCTACACACTGGCCGCACCTGCAGAAACAACACTGGTGAGTTGTTTCTATCCTAGATATTTGAATGGCAGACTACAGTGCAGGACTGTAAGATGTCTTGATAAGAATAACATTTACATTTATTTATTTGAATTTTACATCATTTGAAAATGTGGACAAGTCTTATAATCACATCTCATATAGGTTGTCTACTCTATTCAAAATCCATAAAAATGCTTTTGAATATTTTTTTAACATTTTGACATGTATCAAGTTGACAGTTTGTTTGTTTTGTGTTTTTTCTGCCAATTTCATGTGTTTACAGGCCCCTGGTTCTCTGTGGAGGGAAAGAATGAAGAAAGAGGAATATCTGGTGTGTCATACCTCAGGAAGTTGTATGTGACTGTCAGTGGCATCACTGTGACAATGATGAAGAGCAGAAACACTCTGGTCAGTTTCAACTGTTAAACATAAAGAGTTTTATTTGTTATTATTTTTTAAGTCTTTTGTTTGATATGTGTTTGAATTTAATCCCTTGTTATTCCCATTAAGTTGTTTAGCATTACCAGCATGAATGAAATTTTAAAGCTCAGTTTTTTTCCCCTTTTCTATTCCGTTAATCTGTTCATATTATCTTTCCTTTGTTATATAAAATTCTGATCTGCTAGCCTGTTAGATATATTCATTTCATATATATTTCCAAGACTGGACTCATAAAGTCTGTTAAAACTTAAATTTTGCATTGCTTATTCTGTTCCTTAAATTAGTCCTGCTCTTATAAAGGCTGTTTCTATGTCTAATTCTATTTTGTTCTTCCACCACTGCAGGTGAACGGTCGTAAAGTATCTCTACCCCACTCTCCCTCTCCTCTAATCTCTTTAACTTCAGCTGGGCAGTATGTTATCCTCACCACTCCTTTTGGTCTGGAGGTGCGCTGGGATGGCAACCACTACGCTAAGATCACTGTGCCCAGGTATTGCATCTGGGATTGACTGATTTACCTACTTTCCCAAGAAGTCGTCCCTTAGGATCACTGAGGGTAATAAGGCAAAAAGTCTTTAAGACTTAGAACAATAATCCTTATAATAATTTTTTTTTTTTTTTTTTTTTTTTTTTTCTCTCTCTCTCTCTCTCTCTCTCTCTCTCTCTCTCTCTCTCTCAGTACTTACTACGATCAGATGTGTGGATTGTGTGGAGACTACAACGGAAACCCCAACAATGATTTCACGGTGCCAAATGGTTCCTTGGCTGGAAGCTCAGATCAGTTCGGCAACAGCTGGCAAACTGACAAAGATGAAGATGAAACGTTAGTCCATTCTGTTGTTTCACTTTTCCTTTTATAGTGTATTGGCTTCTTTTTAATGGCTTAATTGGATAGCCTATTTTCTTAATTTATTTTTAGGTGCAACCCTGATGTCACACCTGACCCACCGTGTCTACCAAGTCTTGAGGCTGAAGTGTCTAAACCAGAGAAATGTGGGAAAATCACTGACACCAGAGGACCATTCAGGTGAGCCAATCTTATTTATAAGATTAGATTAGTCGGATTTTAACACAGATATCAATAATCCAAAACGGTGCAGTTTATTCATTGTTTTTTAACCCACTTACTGTGACTGTTAACATATTGTATATTCATTTCTCTCTCATCCTCTATATCTCCCAACACACACTTTTAACAGGGATTGTATAAAGCTAGTGGACCCTCTGCCATACTTCCAGAGCTGTGTGTTTGATATGTGCCGCTATAATGGACTGCTGCAGACTCTGTGTGACCAGCTCCAGGCTTATACCGATGCCTGTCTCAGTGCAGGAGCTCCAGTGCACCAGTGGAGGGAGCCAGACTTCTGCCGTGAGTCTCACCGTACAGTAGTGTTCAGAAACACAAATACGCACACCCACATTCGGTGACGTTTTGCCCAGTTTGCTGAAATGAAGGCTTCTTTGACTGGATATAAATATTTTGACTTATTTCCACTTTATTTTTTGTTAACTAAAATATAAGTATATGAAAGACAAGTAAAGCAAATGTGTTATAGTCTTCAATGATTTTTTTTTTCTTGCAGTAGTTTGATTTTTTTTTTTTTCTCTCTTTTTTTTTCTCCACAGCTCTGGTTTCTCCCCTAACAGCCACTACTCTATGTGTGTGAGTTCATGCCCAGAGACGTGTTTGTGTGTGAGCGGCCCACCTGGCTGTGGACAGAAGTGTGTTGAAGGCTGCAAATGTGACCCTGGCTTTGTCTTGAGCCACAACAAGTGTGTTCCTCTCAAAGACTGTGGCTGTATGGACCATGCTGGCTCCTACCACCCTGTTAGTTTTATACACACACACACACACACACACACACACACACACACACACACACACACGTAAACATATTGTATTAATGTACTGAACTGAAATGCCTAACTGCATAAAATTGCATTATATAATCCATATTTCAAATCAACTAACAAGGTCTTTGTACATCGTCTAGGTGAATGAGAGCTGGTACCTGGAAGGCTGTGAACATCAGTGTGTGTGTGTAAGTGGAAGAAGAACCATTCTGTGCTACAACACCAGTTGTTTACCTACAGATACCTGCCAACTGCTGGATGGAGAATACATCTGTAAACCGAATGGTACAAGAAATAACTACAGCACATTCAATGTTTAAACTAATAAACTAATGATGTATTTAGACAAACTTTTTCATTTTCAAACATGGCAGCAGCTCACATAACAATTAACGTAACAAGACAGACGATCAACATCTACTTAACTAATTTTAAACCGGCTACAATACAAATATACATTAATCTCTCTGATTTCTCCCTTCTGACTATTTGTATCTGTAGATGAACCAACAACAAAACCCCCAACACCCGGGCCGTCAACCCCACAGACACCCACAACTCAGCCCACAACTCAAAAACCAACTTCTACATCACCAACAACAACACCAGGTAAAAAATGCTTGTATTTAACTCTCTACAGTATACAGAGCAATACAAACATGTTCTAACCACTTCTCCTGTCCACTAACAGTGAAGTGTCCTCCTGATGCTGAGTACATAGAGTGTGGTCCAGCTTGCATTCCCAGCTGTAAAGAACCCTCCACCAACTGCACTGGCTCCTGTATCAGTGGCTGCTTCTGCAAACCAGGTTTTGTGTTCCGGGGAAAAAAATGTGTTCCCATTGAAAAGTGTGGATGTCTGGATGAAGATAATAACTACTACGAGGTAAATACAATTCACAGTTGTTTATGGCAAATCTATATTCAGCCCTGAAGCAGCACTATTCATTCTGTACGTGTGATTTTGTTTCAGCCGGGAGAGATTGTCTTTGGCAATGGCTGCTCCAAGCTGTGTCGCTGTGTAGGCAATTATACCTTGAACTGTGTGGACAACACCTGTGACCCCACAGAAGAATGTCGGCAAGTGGGAGGGATCTATGGCTGCTATCCTAAAGGTGCTGTGTAAAACTTACTTACAATGATGTTATTGAATTATATCACCTTTTTCAGATGTTATAATGTTGGGAAATAAAAAAGCTACTTCATAAAGTCTATTTAATTTTTTATATAGTATGTTATTTAGATTTTTAACGCTTGTTTATCTTTTCCATGTACAGGCACCTCGACTTGTATCGCCTCAGCTGATCCACACTACACCACCTTTGATAAGCGGTACTATGACTTCATGGGCAACTGCACTTACTTAATGTCAGAGCCATGCAACAGCACAGACGTGCCTCACTTTGCTGTCTATGCTGACAATGAGAATCGCTACAACATTCCCACCGTCAGTTATGTGAGTGCTGTCCATGTCCATGTTCAGGGAGTGAAGGTGTCCATCCTGAAAGGAGGAGTTGTGCAGGTGAGGAAACAGAGAGTGAATCACTGCAGAACATAAAGGAAGTGAACATCTGGTTTCTGATGTAATGTTGTAAGGAAGTAATTTTTTGAGTACTCTTCTCCATCTGTTCTCAGGTGAACGGAACCAAAGTGAACATACCAATGAGCCCCGCTCCTGGTGTGGACATCTTCAAACAGGGGACACTCTACACGGTGTCCATGAACTTTGGTGTGACAGTTCGTTATGATGGAAACCAATATATGGACATCAAAGTTATCAAAGAGTGAGTTTTGTGTTACACTGATAATGATGAAAGTCCTGTTAGTACAGTGTACTGCTAGCAGGCCTGAATATTTCTCTGACAGAAATCCATTTGTGACCAAAACACAATTTTCAGTTCAACTTTAAAAAAAAGAAGAAAAACAAGTAAAGAAGACAATCCAATTATACAATAATACCCACTTCATGTGAATCAGACCAGTCATCAACCTTTAAAGATTTTCCAGCTTAGTGTTTTATCTTGAGCACTAACTAATCTGCCATTTAGTATGTATTCATGAGTAAATTGAACCTTTTTTTCCTAAGAATTTTATAGATTATCTTTAGCATCACACACTCATAGGAGTGGCATGAACTTTACAATATGAGAAGCACAATAGGGCATACTTATCATGTTCATCATTATAATGTGAATACAGCCTATGGCTAAATTTTGGCTTGAACAAATCTTAATTGTTCCACTCTATTAAGGCTACACTATAGCTGTAATTGTTGTAATTAAGTATGGTGTGTGTGTGTGTGTGTGTGTGTGTGTGCAGCTACCAGGACAAGCTTTGTGGCCTGTGTGGAGACTATAATGGCAACATTAAGGATGACTTCCGTACCCCCACCGGTGAACTGGTCAACAGTCCAACCGAGTTTGGGAACAGCTGGAACACAGACCCTGAGTGAGTCGTTCGTTTTGTATTGTATATGTACATAGGGATTGACTATTCCTTATTCTCTCCGTTGTCTGTACAGTGACAGAGGAGAAACAAGTCCATTTCCATTTCCATTTCAGCTGCAGTAAACCACCAGTTCCCCCAATCCCCGAATGCACAGACACAGAAATAGACCTTTATGAGAGTCCTGCTTACTGTGGAATCATATTGGACAGTAAAGGCCCGTTTGCTGCCTGTCACCCAAAAGTCAATCCTAATGTGAGTAAATTAGACAGACTGTCTACAGCTGAGCAGAAGACTAATTGATTCTTATAAAAAGTAATACTGTGCCCTTTGTTTCAATTGTCTGGTTTTTTTCTGTAGAGTTTCTTCCAAAACTGTGTGTTTGACCTGTGTGCATTGGGTGGCCCTCACTCTGCATTGTGTGAAGCGATTGAAGCCTACGTAAACGAGTGTCAGGACCGCGGTGTCCTCATCGGACCCTGGAGAAACAGTACCTTCTGCCGTGAGTCTCAAAGAAATCTTCAATTCACACTCATTTCCACTTTGGTCATGTTTATTTACCTGTTTGTTAATACCACTTTCAAATGTAAGGGAAATAGAAGTGCATGCATGGAGCGTATATCATTTTATTGTTTTTGAACAAGTTGATATACTACAGTAACATTTTGTGTTTTTCTTTAGCTCTTACATGCCCACCCAACAGCCACTACAGCTCCTGCATGACTCCTTGCCAACCCTCCTGTAACCCTCTTGCACCCAGCAATTGCACTGGACCCTGTACTGAGGGGTGTGTGTGTGACCCTGGATATTTACTCAGTGGGGACAAGTGTGTGAAGGCAGACACATGTGGCTGCCCGCATAATGGACAATATTACCAGGTGAGTGAGTCAGTATTTCTTTGCCAAGTCAGCCACTGAGTTCGTTTTACAGTTCTCTAAAATGTTCTTCCTTCTGTCCCTGTATGCTAGCCTGGGGACAAGTTCTACACTAAGGACTGTGAGCTGCTTTGCAGATGTGATGCTCCATTTGTCACATGCAATGCTGCTGAATGTCCTCCCATGCAGCAGTGTGGTGTGCAGGGAGAGAATAGGATGTTACCCAGTTGGTTAGTACTTCCTTACAGTATCATTTTTTTATAATATCTTTTTTCAGGACATTGCCTGTCCGTCAATGCTCTTTAGTAAAAGAGCAATGACTTTTCTTTAAGAGGGTGTGTCAATCCATCTATGCTCTATTCCCAACTAGACTCGCAGGACTGTGTTATTTCTGGTGACCCTACATAACACCTTTGATGGTAAATTCTACACCTTCATGGGTACCTGCACCTACACACTGGGCCCGCCACCTGCAGAAACAACACTGGTGAGTTGTTTCTATCCTAGATATTTGAATGGCAGACTACAGTGCAGGACTGTAAGATGTCTTGATAAGAATAACATTTACATTTATTTATTTGAATTTTACATCATTTGAAAATGTGGACAAGTCTTATAATCACATCTCATATAGGTTGTCTACTCTATTCAAAATCCATAAAAATGCTTTTGAATATTTTTTTTAACATTTTGACATGTATCAAGTTGACAGTTTGTTTGTTTTGTTGTTTTTTCTGCCAATTTCATGTGTTTACAGGCCCCTGGTTCTCTGTGGAGGGAAAGAATGAAGAAAGAGGAATATCTGGTGTGTCATACCTCAGGAAGTTGTATGTGACTGTCAGTGGCATCACTGTGACAATGATGAAGAGCAGAAACACTCTGGTCAGTTTCAACTGTTAAACATAAAGAGTTTTATTTGTTATTATTTTTTAAGTCTTTTGTTTGATATGTGTTTGAATTTAATCCCTTGTTATTCCCATTAAGTTGTTTAGCATTACCAGCATGAATGAAATTTTAAAGCTCAGTTTTTTTCCCCTTTTCTATTCCGTTAATCTGTTCATATTATCTTTCCTTTGTTATATAAAATTCTGATCTGCTAGCCTGTTAGATATATTCATTTCATATATATTTCCAAGACTGGACTCATAAAGTCTGTTAAAACTTAAATTTTGCATTGCTTATTCTGTTCCTTAAATTAGTCCTGCTCTTATAAAGGCTGTTTCTATGTCTAATTCTATTTTGTTCTTCCACCACTGCAGGTGAACGGTCGTAAAGTATCTCTACCCCACTCTCCCTCTCCTCTAATCTCTTTAACTTCAGCTGGGCAGTATGTTATCCTCACCACTCCTTTTGGTCTGGAGGTGCGCTGGGATGGCAACCACTACGCTAAGATCACTGTGCCCAGGTATTGCATCTGGGATTGACTGATTTACCTACTTTCCCAAGAAGTCGTCCCTTAGGATCACTGAGGTTAAACAAAAGTCTTTAAGACTTAGAACAATAATCCTTATAATTCTCTCTCTCTCTCTCTCTCTCTTCTTCTCTTTTCTTTTTTTTTTCTCTCTCTCTCTCTCTCTCTCTCTCTCTCTCAGTACTTACTACGATCAGATGTGTGGATTGTGTGGAGACTACAACGGAAACCCCAACAATGATTTCACGGTGCCAAATGGTTCCTTGGCTGGAAGCTCAGATCAGTTCGGCAACAGCTGGCAAACTGACAAAGATGAAGATGAAACGTTAGTCCATTCTGTTGTTTCACTTTTCCTTTTATAGTGTATTGGCTTCTTTTTAATGGCTTAATTGGATAGCCTATTTTCTTAATTTATTTTTAGGTGCAACCCTGATGTCACACCTGACCCACCGCGTCCTACCAAGTCTTGAGGCTGAAGTGTGTCTAAACCAGAGAAATGTGGGAAAATCACGACGCACCAGAGGACCATTCAGGTGAGCCAATCTTATTTATAAGATTAGATTAGTCGGATTTTAACACAGATATCAATAATCCAAAACGGTGCAGTTTATTCATTTTTTTTTAACCCACTTACTGTGACTGTTAACATATTGTATATTCATTTCTCTCTCATCCTCTATATCTCCCAACACACTTTTTAACAGGGATTGTATAAAGCTAGTGGACCCTCTGCCATACTTCCAGAGCTGTGTGTTTGATATGTGCCGCTATAATGGACTGCTGCAGACTCTGTGTGACCAGCTCCAGGCTTATACCGATGCCTGTCTCAGTGCAGGAGCTCCAGTGCACCAGTGGAGGGAGCCAGACTTCTGCCGTGAGTCTCACCGTACAGTAGTGTTCAGAAACACAAATACGCACACCCACATTCGGTGACGTTTTGCCCAGTTTGCTGAAATGAAGGCTTCTTTGACTGGATATAAATATTTTGACTTATTTCCACTTTATTTTTTGTTAACTAAAAATATAAGTATATGAAAGACAAGTAAAGCAAATGTGTTATAGTCTTCAATGATTTTTTTTTCTCTTGCAGTAGTTTGATTTTTTTTTTTCTCTCTTTTTTTTCTCCACAGCTCTGGTTTGTCCCCCTAACAGCCACTACTCTATGTGTGTGAGTTCATGCCCAGAGACGTGTGTTGGTGTGAGCGGCCCACCTGGCTGTGGACAGAAGTGTGTTGAAGGCTGCAAATGTGACCCTGGCTTTGTCTTGAGCCACAACAAGTGTGTTCCTCTCAAAGACTGTGGCTGTATGGACCATGCTGGCTCCTACCACCCTGTTAGTTTTATACACACACACACACACACACACACACACACACACACACACACACACACACGTAAACATATTGTATTAATGTACTGAACTGAAATGCCTAACTGCATAAAATTGCATTATATAATCCATATTTCAAATCAACTAACAAGGTCTTTGTACATCGTCTAGGTGAATGAGAGCTGGTACCTGGAAGGCTGTGAACATCAGTGTGTGTGTGTAAGTGGAAGAAGAACCATTCTGTGCTACAACACCAGTTGTTTACCTACAGATACCTGCCAACTGCTGGATGGAGAATACATCTGTAAACCGAATGGTACAAGAAATAACTACAGCACATTCAATGTTTAAACTAATAAACTAATGATGTATTTAGACAAACTTTTTCATTTTCAAACATGGCAGCAGCTCACATAACAATTAACGTAACAAGACAGACGATCAACATCTACTTAACTAATTTTAAACCGGCTACAATACAAATATACATTAATCTCTCTGATTTCTCCCTTCTGACTATTTGTATCTGTAGATGAACCAACAACAAAACCCCCAACACCCGGTCGCAACCCCACAGACACCCACAACTCAGCCCACAACTTAAAAACCAACTTCTACATCACCAACAACAACACCAGGTAAAAAATGCTTGTATTTAACTCTCTACAGTATACAGAGCAATACAAACATGTTCTAACCACTTCTCCTGTCCACTAACAGTGAAGTGTCCTCCTGATGCTGAGTACATAGAGTGTGGTCCAGCTTGCATTCCCAGCTGTAAAGAACCCTCCACCAACTGCACTGGCTCCTGTATCAGTGGCTGCTTCTGCAAACCAGGTTTTGTGTTCCGGGGAAAAAAAATGTGTTCCCATTGAAAAGTGTGGATGTCTGGATGAAGATAATAACTACTACGAGGTAAATACAATTCACAGTTGTTTATGGCAAATCTATATTCAGCCCTGAAGCAGCACTATTCATTCTGTACGTGTGATTTTGTTTCAGCCGGAGAGAGATTGTCTTTGGCAATGGCTGCTCCAAGCTGTGTCGCTGTGTAGGCAATTATACCTTGAACTGTGTGGACAACACCTGTGACCCCACAGAAGAATGTCGGCAAGTGGGAGGGATCTATGGCTGCTATCCTAAAGGTGCTGTGTAAAACTTACTTACAATGATGTTATTGAATTATATCACCTTTTTCAGATGTTATAATGTTGGGAAATAAAAAAGCTACTTCATAAAGTCTATTTAATTTTTTATATAGTATGTTATTTAGATTTTTAACGCTTGTTTATCTTTTTCCATGTACAGGCACCCTCAACTTGTATCGCCTCAGCTGATCCACACTACAACCACCTTTGATAAGCGGTACTATGACTTCATGGGCAACTGCACTTACTTAATGTCAGAGCCATGCAACAGCACAGACGTGCCTCACTTTGCTGTCTATGCTGACAATGAGAATCGCTACAACATTCCCACCGTCAGTTATGTGAGTGCTGTCCATGTCCATGTTCAGGGAGTGAAGGTGTCCATCCTGAAAGGAGGAGTTGTGCAGGTGAGGAAACAGAGAGTGAATCACTGCAGAACATAAAGGAAGTGAACATCTGGTTTCTGATGTAATGTTGTAAGGAAGTAATTTTTGAGTACTCTTCTCCATCTGTTCTCAGGTGAACGGAACCAAAGTGAACATACCAATGAGCCCCGCTCCTGGTGTGGACATCTTCAAACAGGGGACACTCTACACGGTGTCCATGAACTTTGGTGTGACAGTTCGTTATGATGGAAACCAATATATGGACATCAAAGTTATCAAAGAGTGAGTTTTGTGTTACACTGATAATGATGAAAGTCCTGTTAGTACAGTGTACTGCTAGCAGGCCTGAATATTTCTCTGACAGAAATCCATTTGTGACCAAAACACAATTTTCAGTTCAACTTAAAAAAAAGAAGAAAAACAAGTAAAGAAGACAATCCAATTATACAATAATACCCACTTCATGTGAATCAGACCAGTCATCAACCTTTAAAGATTTTCCAGCTTAGTGTTTTATCTTGAGCACTAACTAATCTGCCATTTAGTATGTATTCATGAGTAAATTGAACCTTTTTTTCCTAAGAATTTTATAGATTATCTTTAGCATCACACTCATAGGAGTGGCATGAACTTTACAATATGAGAAGCACAATAGGGCATACTTATCATGTTCATCATTATAATGTGAATACAGCCTATGGCTAAATTTTGGCTTGAACAAATCTTAATTGTTCCACTCTATTAAGGCTACACTATAGCTGTAAATGTTGTAATTAAGTATGGTGTTGTGTGTGTGTGTGTGTGTGTGTGTGTGTGTGTGTGTGTGTGTGTGTGTGTGTGTGTGTGTGTGTGTGCAGCTACCAGGACAAGCTTTGTGGCCTGTGTGGAGACTATAATGGCAACATTAAGGATGACTTCCGTACCCCCACCGGTGAACTGGTCAACAGTCCAACCGAGTTTGGGAACAGCTGGAACACAGACCCTGAGTGAGTCGTTCGTTTTGTATTGTATATGTACATAGGGATTGACTATTCCTTATTCTCTCCGTTGTCTGTACAGTGACAGAGGAGAAACAAGTCCATTTCCATTTCCATTTCAGCTGCAGTAAACCACCAGTTCCCCCAATCCCCGAATGCACAGACACAGAAATAGACCTTTATGAGAGTCCTGCTTACTGTGGAATCATATTGGACAGTAAAGGCCCGTTTGCTGCCTGTCACCCAAAAGTCAATCCTAATGTGAGTAAATTAGACAGACTGTCTACAGCTGAGCAGAAGACTAATTGATTCTTATAAAAAGTAATACTGTGCCCTTTGTTTCAATTGTCTGTTTTTTTTCTGTAGAGTTTCTTCCAAAACTGTGTGTTTGACCTGTGTGCATTGGGTGGCCCTCACTCTGCATTGTGTGAAGCGATTGAAGCCTACGTAAACGAGTGTCAGGACCGCGGTGTCCTCATCGGACCCTGGAGAAACAGTACCTTCTGCCGTGAGTCTCAAAGAAATCTTCAATTCACACTCATTTCCACTTTGGTCATGTTTATTTACCTGTTTATTAATACCACTTTCAAATGTAAGGGAAATAGAAGTGCATGCATGGAGCGTATATCATTTTATTGTTTTTGAACAAGTTGATATACTACAGTAACATTTTGTGTTTTTCTTTAGCTCTTACATGCCCACCCAACAGCCACTACAGCTCCTGCATGACTCCTTGCCAACCCTCCTGTAACCCTCTTGCACCCAGCAATTGCACTGGACCCTGTACTGAGGGGTGTGTGTGTGACCCTGGATATTTACTCAGTGGGGACAAGTGTGTGAAGGCAGACACATGTGGCTGCCCGCATAATGGACAATATTACCAGGTGAGTGAGTCAGTATTTCTTTGCCAAGTCAGCCACTGAGTTCGTTTTACAGTTCTCTAAAATGTTCTTCCTTCTGTCCCTGTATGCTAGCCTGGGGACAAGTTCTACACTAAGGACTGTGAGCTGCTTTGCAGATGTGATGCTCCATTTGTCACATGCAATGCTGCTGAATGTCCTCCCATGCAGCAGTGTGGTGTGCAGGGAGGAGAAATAGGATGTTACCCAGTTGGTTAGTACTTCCTTACAGTATCATTTTTTATAATATCTTTTTTCAGGACATTGCCTGTGACCGTAATGCTCTTTAGTAAAAGAGCAATGACTTTTCTTTAAGAGGGTGTGTGAATCCATCTATGCTCTATTCCCAACTAGACTCGCAGGACTGTGTTATTTCTGGTGACCCGCATTACAACACCTTTGATGGTAAATTCTACACCTTCATGGGTACCTGCACCTACACACTGGCCCGCACCTGCAGAAACAACACTGGTGAGTTGTTTCTATCCTAGATATTTGAATGGCAGACTACAGTGCAGGACTGTAAGATGTCTTGATAAGAATAACATTTACATTTATTTATTTGAATTTTACATCATTTGAAAATGTGGACAAGTCTTATAATCACATCTCATATAGGTTGTCTACTCTATTCAAAATCCATAAAAATGCTTTTGAATATTTTTTTTAACATTTTGACATGTATCAAGTTGACAGTTTGTTTGTTTTGTTGTTTTTTCTGCCAATTTCATGTGTTTACAGGCCCCTGGTTCTCTGTGGAGGGAAAGAATGAAGAAAGAGGAATATCTGGTGTGTCATACCTCAGGAAGTTGTATGTGACTGTCAGTGGCATCACTGTGACAATGATGAAGAGCAGAAACACTCTGGTCAGTTTCAACTGTTAAACATAAAGAGTTTTATTTGTTATTATTTTTTAAGTCTTTTGTTTGATATGTGTTTGAATTTAATCCCTTGTTATTCCCATTAAGTTGTTTAGCATTACCAGCATGAATGAAATTTTAAAGCTCAGTTTTTTTTCCCCTTTTTCTATTCCGTTAATCTGTTCATATTATCTTTCCTTTGTTATATAAAATTCTGATCTGCTAGCCTGTTAGATATATTCATTTCATATATATTTCCAAGACTGGACTCATAAAGTCTGTTAAAACTTAAATTTTGCATTGCTTATTCTGTTCCTTAAATTAGTCCTGCTCTTATAAAGGCTGTTTCTGTGTCTAATTCTATTTTGTTCTTCCACCACTGCAGGTGAACGGTCGTAAGTATTCCTACCCCACTCTCCCTCTCCTCTAATCTCTTTAACTTCAGCTGGGCAGTATGTTATCCTCACCACCCTTTTTGGTCTGGAGGTGCGCTGGGATGGCAACCACTACGCTAAGATCACTGTGCCCAGGTATTGCATCTGGGATTGACTGATTTACCTACTTTCCCAAGAAGCGTCCCCCTTAGGATCACTGAGGGTAATAAGGCAAAAAGTCTTTAAGACTTAGAACAATAATCCTTATAATTTTTTTTTTTTTTTTTTTTCTCTCTCTCTCTCTCTCTCTCTCTCTCTCTCTTTTTTTTTTTTTCTCTCTCTCTTTTTCTCTTCTCTCTCTCTCTCTCTCTCTCTCAGTACTTACTACGATCAGATGTGTGGATTGTGTGGAGACTACAACGGAAACCCCAACAATGATTTCACGGTGCCAAATGGTTCCTTGGCTGGAAGCTCAGATCAGTTCGGCAACAGCTGGCAAACTGACAAAGATGAAGATGAAACGTTAGTCCATTCTGTTGTTTCACTTTTCCTTTTATAGTGTATTGGCTTCTTTTTAATGGCTTAATTGGATAGCCTATTTTCTTAATTTATTTTTAGGTGCAACCCTGATGTCACACCTGACCCACCGTGTCTACCAAGTCTTGAGGCTGAAGTGTCTAAACCAGAGAAATGTGGGAAAATCACTGACACCAGAGGACCATTCAGGTGAGCCAATCTTATTTATAAGATTAGATTAGTCGGATTTTAACACAGATATCAATAATCCAAAACGGTGCAGTTTATTCATTGTTTTTTAACCCACTTACTGTGACTGTTAACATATTGTATATTCATTTCTCTCTCATCCTCTATATCTCCCAACACACTTTTTAACAGGGATTGTATAAAGCTAGTGGACCCTCTGCCATACTTCCAGAGCTGTGTGTTTGATATGTGCCGCTATAATGGACTGCTGCAGACTCTGTGTGACCAGCTCCAGGCTTATACCGATGCCTGTCTCAGTGCAGGAGCTCCAGTGCACCAGTGGAGGGAGCCAGACTTCTGCCGTGAGTCTCACCGTACAGTAGTGTTCAGAAACACAAATACGCACACCCACATTCGGTGACGTTTTGCCCAGTTTGCTGAAATGAAGGCTTCTTTGACTGGATATAAATATTTTGACTTATTTCCACTTTATTTTTTGTTAACTAAAAATATAAGTATATGAAAGACAAGTAAAGCAAATGTGTTATAGTCTTCAAGGATTTTTTTTTCTCTTGCAGTAGTTTGATTTTTTTTTTCTCTCTTTTTTTTCTCCACAGCTCTGGTTTGTCCCCCTAACAGCCACTACTCTATGTGTGTGAGTTCATGCCCAGAGACGTGTGTTGGTGTGAGCGGCCCACCTGGCTGTGGACAGAAGTGTGTTGAAGGCTGCAAATGTGACCCTGGCTTTGTCTTGAGCCACAACAAGTGTGTTCCTCTCAAAGACTGTGGCTGTATGGACCATGCTGGCTCCTACCACCCTGTTAGTTTTATACACACACACACACACACACACACACACACACACACACACACACACACACACACACACACACACACGTAAACATATTGTATTAATGTACTGAACTGAAATGCCTAACTGCATAAAATTGCATTATATAATCCATATTTCAAATCAACTAACAAGGTCTTTGTACATCGTCTAGGTGAATGAGAGCTGGTACCTGGAAGGCTGTGAACATCAGTGTGTGTGTGTTGTGTGTGTGGAAGAAGAACCATTCTGTGCTACAACACCAGTTGTTTACCTACAGATACCTGCCAACTGCTGGATGGAGAATACATCTGTAAACCGAATGGTACAAGAAATAACTACAGCACATTCAATGTTTAAACTAATAAACTAATGATGTATTTAGACAAACTTTTTCATTTTCAAACATGGCAGCAGCTCACATAACAATTAACGTAACAAGACAGACGATCAACATCTACTTAACTAATTTTAAACCGGCTACAATACAAATATACATTAATCTCTCTGATTTCTCCCTTCTGACTATTTGTATCTGTAGATGAACCAACAACAAAACCCCCAACACCCGGGCCGTCAACCCCACAGACACCCACAACTCAGCCCACAACTCAAAAACCAACTTCTACATCACCAACAACAACACCAGGTAAAAAATGCTTGTATTTAACTCTCTACAGTATACAGAGCAATACAAACATGTTCTAACCACTTCTCCTGTCCACTAACAGTGAAGTGTCCTCCTGATGCTGAGTACATAGAGTGTGGTCCAGCTTGCATTCCCAGCTGTAAAGAACCCTCCACCAACTGCACTGGCTCCTGTATCAGTGGCTGCTTCTGCAAACCAGGTTTTGTGTTCGGGGAAAAAATGTGTTCCCATTGAAAAGTGTGGATGTCTGGATGAAGATAATAACTACTACGAGGTAAATACAATTCACAGTTGTTTATGGCAAATCTATATTCAGCCCTGAAGCAGCACTATTCATTCTGTAGTGCGTGATTTTGTTTCAGCCAGGAGAGATTGTCTTTGGCAATGGCTGCTCCAAGCTGTGTCGCTGTGTAGGCAATTATACCTTGAACTGTGTGGACAACACCTGTGACCCCACAGAAGAATGTCGGCAAGTGGGAGGGATCTATGGCTGCTATCCTAAAGGTGCTGTGTAAAACTTACTTACAATGATGTTATTGAATTATATCATCACTTTTTCAGATGTTATAATGTTGGGAAAATTAAAAAGCTACTTCATAAAGTCTATTTAATTTTTTATATAGTATGTTATTTAGATTTTTAACGCTTGTTTATCTTTTCCATGTACAGGCACCTCGACTTGTATCGCCTCAGCTGATCCACACTACACCACCTTTGATAAGCGGTACTATGACTTCATGGGCAACTGCACTTACTTAATGTCAGAGCCATGCAACAGCACAGACGTGCCTCACTTTGCTGTCTATGCTGACAATGAGAATCGCTACAACATTCCCACCGTCAGTTATGTGAGTGCTGTCCATGTCCATGTTCAGGGAGTGAAGGTGTCCATCCTGAAAGGAGGAGTTGTGCAGGTGAGGAAACAGAGAGTGAATCACTGCAGAACATAAAGGAAGTGAACATCTGGTTTCTGATGTAATGTTGTAAGGAAGTAATTTTTTGAGTACTCTTCTCCATCTGTTCTCAGGTGAACGGAACCAAAGTGAACATACCAATGAGCCCCGCTCCTGGTGTGGACATCTTCAAACAGGGGACACTCTACACGGTGTCCATGAACTTTGGTGTGACAGTTCGTTATGATGGAAACCAATATATGGACATCAAAGTTATCAAAGAGTGAGTTTTGTGTTACACTGATAATGATGAAAGTCCTGTTAGTACAGTGTACTGCTAGCAGGCCTGAATATTTCTCTGACAGAAATCCATTTGTGACCAAAACACAATTTTCAGTTCAACTTAAAAAAAAGAAGAAAAACAAGTAAAGAAGACAATCCAATTATACAATAATACCCACTTCATGTGAATCAGACCAGTCATCAACCTTTAAAGATTTTCCAGCTTAGTGTTTTATCTTGAGCACTAACTAATCTGCCATTTAGTATGTATTCATGAGTAAATTGAACCTTTTTTTCCTAAGAATTTTATAGATTATCTTTAGCATCACACTCATAGGAGTGGCATGAACTTTACAATATGAGAAGCACAATAGGGCATACTTATCATGTTCATCATTATAATGTGAATACAGCCTATGGCTAAATTTTGGCTTGAACAAATCTTAATTGTTCCACTCTATTAAGGCTACACTATAGCTGTAAATGTTGTAATATAATATTTTTTTTGTTTTTGTGTGTGTGTGTGTGTGTGTGTGTGTGTGTGTGTGTGTGTGTGTGTGCAGCTACCAGGACAAGCTTTGTGGCCTGTGTGGAGACTATAATGGCAACATTAAGGATGACTTCCGCACTCCCACCGGTGAACTGGTCAACAGTCCAACCGAGTTTGGGAACAGCTGGAACACAGACCCTGAGTGAGTCGTTCGTTTTGTATTGTATATGTACATAGGGATTGACTATTCCTTATTCTCTCCGTTGTCTGTACAGTGACAGAGGAGAAACAAGTCCATTCCATTTCCATTTCAGCTGCAGTAAACCACCAGTTCCCCCAATCCCCGAATGCACAGACACAGAAATAGACCTTTATGAGAGTCCTGCTTACTGTGGAATCATATTGGACAGTAAAGGCCCGTTTGCTGCCTGTCACCCAAAAAGTCCATCCTAATGTGAGTAAATTAGACAGACTGTCTACAGCTGAGCAGAAGACTAATTGATTCTTATAAAAAGTAATACTGTGCCCTTTGTTTCAATTGTCTGTTTTTTTCTGTAGAGTTTCTTCCAAAACTGTGTGTTTGACCTGTGTGCATTGGGTGGCCCTCACTCTGCATTGTGTGAAGCGATTGAAGCCTACGAATCGCAAGTGTCAGGACCGCGGTGTCCTCATCGGACCCTGGAGAAACAGTACCTTCTGCCGTGAGTCTCAAAGAAATCTTCAATTCACACTCATTTCCACTTTGGTCATGTTTATTTACCTGTTTATTAATACCACTTTCAAATGTAAAGGGAAATAGAAGTGCATGCATGGAGCGTATATCATTTTATTTTTTTTGAACAAGTTGATATACTACAGTAACATTTTGTGTTTTTCTTTAGCTCTTACATGCCCACCCAACAGCCACTACAGCTCCTGCGCAACTCCTTGCCAACCCTCCTGTAACCCTCTTGCACCCAGCAATTGCACTGGACCCTGTACTGAGGGGTGTGTGTGTGACCCTGGATATTTACTCAGTGGGGACAAGTGTGTGAAGGCAGCACACATGTGGCTGCCCGCATAATGGACAATATTACCAGGTGAGTGAGTCAGTATTTCTTTGCCAAGTCAGCCACTGAGTTCGTTTTACAGTTCTCTAAAATGTTCTTCCTTCTGTCCCTGTATGCTAGCCTGGGGACAAGTTCTACACTAAGGACTGTGAGCTGCTTTGCAGATGTGATGCTCCATTTGTCACATGCAATGCTGCTGAATGTCCTCCCATGCAGCAGTGTGGTGTGCAGGGAGGAGAAATAGGATGTTACCCAGTTGGTTAGTACTTCCTTACAGTATCATTTTTTATAATATCTTTTTTTCAGGACATTGCCTGTGACCATAATGCTCTTTAGTAAAAGAGCAATGACTTTTCTTTAAGAGGGTGTGTGAATCCATCTATGCTCTATTCCCAACTAGACTCGCAGGACTGTGTTATTTCTGGTGACCGCCGTACAACACCTTTGATGGTAAATTCTACACCTTCATGGGTACCTGCACCTACACACTGGCCGCACCTGCAGAAACAACACTGGTGAGTTGTTTCTATCCTAGATATTTGAATGGCAGACTACAGTGCAGGACTGTAAGATGTCTTGATAAGAATAACATTTACATTTATTTATTTGAATTTTACATCATTTGAAAATGTGGACAAGTCTTATAATCACATCTCATATAGGTTGTCTACTCTATTCAAAATCCATAAAAATGCTTTTGAATATTTTTTTTAACATTTTGACATGTATCAAGTTGACAGTTTGTTTGTTTTGTTGTTTTTTCTGCCAATTTCATGTGTTTACAGGCCCCTGGTTCTCTGTGGAGGGAAAGAATGAAGAAAGAGGAATATCTGGTGTGTCATACCTCAGGAAGTTGTATGTGACTGTCAGTGGCATCACTGTGACAATGATGAAGAGCAGAAACACTCTGGTCAGTTTCAACTGTTAAACATAAAGAGTTTTATTTGTTATTATTTTTTAAGTCTTTTTGTTTGATATGTGTTTGAATTTAATCCCTTGTTATTCCCATTAAGTTGTTTAGCATTACCAGCATGAATGAAATTTTAAAGCTCAGTTTTTTTCCCCTTTTCTATTCCGTTAATCTGTTCATATTATCTTTCCTTTGTTATATAAAATTCTGATCTGCTAGCCTGTTAGATATATTCATTTCATATATATTTCCAAGACTGGACTCATAAAGTCTGTTAAAACTTAAATTTTGCATTGCTTATTCTGTTCCTTAATTAGTCCTGCTCTTATAAAGGCTGTTTCTATGTCTAATTCTATTTTGTTCTTCCACCACTGCAGGTGAACGGGTCGTAAGTATCTCTACCCCACTCTCCCTCTCCTCTAATCTCTTTAACTTCAGCTGGGCAGTATGTTATCCTCACCACTCCTTTTGGTCTGGAGGTGCGCTGGGATGGCAACCACTACGCTAAGATCACTGTGCCCAGGTATTGCATCTGGGATTGACTGATTTACCTACTTTCCCAAGAAGTCGTCCCTTAGGATCACTGAGGGTAATAAGGCAAAAAGTCTTTAAGACTTAGAACAATAATCCTTATAATTCTCTCTCTCTCTCTCTCTCTCTCTCTCTCTCTCTCTCTCTCTCTCTCTCTCTCTCTCTCTCTCTCTCTCTCACACTCTCTCTCTCTCTCTCTCTCGTACTTACTACGATCAGATGTGTGGATTGTGTGGAGACTACAACGGAAACCCCAACAATGATTTCACGGTGCCAAATGGTTCCTTGGCTGGAAGCTCAGATCAGTTCGGCAACAGCTGGCAAACTGACAAAGATGAAGATGAAACGTTAGTCCATTCTGTTGTTTCACTTTTCCTTTTATAGTGTATTGGCTTCTTTTTAATGGCTTAATTGGATAGCCTATTTTCTTAATTTATTTTTAGGTGCAACCCTGATGTCACACCTGACCCACCGTGTCTACCAAGTCTTGAGGCTGAAGTGTCTAAACCAGAGAAATGTGGGAAAATCACTGACACCAGAGGACCATTCAGGTGAGCCAATCTTATTTATAAGATTAGATTAGTCGGATTTTAACACAGATATCAATAATCCAAAACGGTGCAGTTTATTCATTGTTTTTTAACCCACTTACTGTGACTGTTAACATATTGTATATTCATTTCTCTCTCATCCTCTATATCTCCCAACACACTTTTTAACAGGGATTGTATAAAGCTAGTGGACCCTCTGCCATACTTCCAGAGCTGTGTGTTTGATATGTGCCGCTATAATGGACTGCTGCAGACTCTGTGTGACCAGCTCCAGGCTTATACCGATGCCTGTCTCAGTGCAGGAGCTCCAGTGCACCAGTGGAGGGAGCCAGACTTCTGCCGTGAGTCTCACCGTACAGTAGTGTTCAGAAACACAAATACGCACACCCACATTCGGTGACGTTTTGCCCAGTTTGCTGAAATGAAGGCTTCTTTGACTGGATATAAATATTTTGACTTATTTCCACTTTATTTTTTGTTAACTAAAAATATAAGTATATGAAAGACAAGTAAAGCAAATGTGTTATAGTCTTCAAGGATTTTTTTTTTCTCTTGCAGTAGTTTGATTTTTTTTTCTCTCTCTTTTTTTTCTCCACAGCTCTGGTTTGTCCCCCTAACAGCCACTACTCTATGTGTGTGAGTTCATGCCCAGAGACGTGTGTTGGTGTGAGCGGCCCACCTGGCTGTGGACAGAAGTGTGTTGAAGGCTGCAAATGTGACCCTGGCTTTGTCTTGAGCCACAACAAGTGTGTTCCTCTCAAAGACTGTGGCTGTATGGACCATGCTGGCTCCTACCACCCTGTTAGTTTTATACACACACACACACACACACACACACACACACACACACACACACACACACACACACGTAAACATATTGTATTAATGTACTGAACTGAAATGCCTAACTGCATAAAATTGCATTATATAATCCATATTTCAAATCAACTAACAAGGTCTTTGTACATCGTCTAGGTGAATGAGAGCTGGTACCTGGAAGGCTGTGAACATCAGTGTGTGTGTGTAAGTGGAAGAAGAACCATTCTGTGCTACAACACCAGTTGTTTACCTACAGATACCTGCCAACTGCTGGATGGAGAATACATCTGTAAACCGAATGGTACAAGAAATAACTACAGCACATTCAATGTTTAAACTAATAAACTAATGATGTATTTAGACAAACTTTTTCATTTTCAAACATGGCAGCAGCTCACATAACAAATAAGCGTAACAAGACAGACGATCAACATCTACTTAACTAATTTTAAACCGGCTACAATACAAATATACATTAATCTCTCTGATTTCTCCCTTCTGACTATTTGTATCTGTAGATGAACCAACAACAAACCCCCCAACACCCGGGCCGTCAACCCCACAGACACCCACAACTCAGCCCACAACTCAAAAAACCAACTTCTACATCACCAACAACAACACCAGGTAAAAAATGCTTGTATTTAACTCTCTACAGTATACAAAGCAATACAAACATGTTCTAACCACTTCTCCTGTCCACTAACAGTGAAGTGTCCTCCTGATGCGGAGTACATAGAGTGTGGTCCAGCTTGCATTCCCAGCTGTAAAGAACCCTCCACCAACTGCACTGGCTCCTGTATCAGTGGCTGCTTCTGCAAACCAGGTTTTGTGTTCCGGGGGGAAAAAATGTGTTCCCATTGAAAAGTGTGGATGTCTGGATGAAGATAATAACTACTACGAGGTAAATACAATTCACAGTTGTTTATGGCAAATCTATATTCACCCCTGAAGCCGCACTATTCATTCTGTACGTGTGATTTTGTTTCCGCCCACGGAGATTGTCTTTGGCAATGGCTGCTCCAAGCTGTGTCGCTGTGTAGGCAATTATACCTTGAACTGTGTGGACAACACCTGTGACCCCACAGAAGAATGTCGGCAAGTGGGAGGGATCTATGGCTGCTATCCTAAAGGTGCTGTGTAAAACTTACTTACAATGATGTTATTGAATTATATAACCTTTTTCAGATGTTATAATGTTGGGAAATAAAAAAGCTACTTCATAAAGTCTATTTAATTTTTTATATAGTATGTTATTTAGATTTTTGCAACGTTTATTTATCTTTTCCATGTACAGGCACCTCGACTTGTATCGCCTCAGCTGATCCACACTACACCACCTTTGATAAGCGGTACTATGACTTCATGGGCAACTGCACTTACTTAATGTCAGAGCCATGCAACAGCACAGACGTGCCTCACTTTGCTGTCTATGCTGACAATGAGAATCGCTACAACATTCCCACCGTCAGTTATGTGAGTGCTGTCCATGTCCATGTTCAGGGAGTGAAGGTGTCCATCCTGAAAGGAGGAGTTGTGCAGGTGAGGAAACAGAGAGTGAATCACTGCAGAACATAAAGGAAGTGAACATCTGGTTTCTGATGTAATGTTGTAAGGAAGTAATTTTTTGAGTACTCTTCTCCATCTGTTCTCAGGTGAACGGAACCAAAGTGAACATACCAATGAGCCCCGCTCCTGGTGTGGACATCTTCAAACAGGGGACACTCTACACGGTGTCCATGAACTTTGGTGTGACAGTTCGTTATGATGGAAACCAATATATGGACATCAAAGTTATCAAAGAGTGAGTTTTGTGTTACACTGATAATGATGAAAGTCCTGTTAGTACAGTGTACTGCTAGCAGGCCTGAATATTTCTCTGACAGAAATCCATTTGTGACCAAAACACAATTTTCAGTTCAACTTAAAAAAAAGAAGAAAAACAAGTAAAGAAGACAATCCAATTATACAATAATACCCACTTCATGTGAATCAGACCAGTCATCAACCTTTAAAGATTTTCCAGCTTAGTGTTTTATCTTGAGCACTAACTAATCTGCCATTTAGTATGTATTCATGAGTAAATTGAACCTTTTTTTTTCCTAAGAATTTTATAGATTATCTTTAGCATCACACTCATAGGGAGTGGCATGAACTTTACAATATGAGAAGCACAATAGGGCATACTTATCATGTTCATCATTATAATGTGAATACAGCCTATGGCTAAATTTTTGGCTTGAACAAATCTTAATTGTTCCACTCTATTAAGGCTACACTATAGCTGTAAATGTTGTAATTAAGTATGGTGTGTGTGTGTGTGTTTTTTGTGTGTGTGTGTGTGTGTGTGTGTGTGTGTGTGTGTGTGTGTGTGTGTGTGCAGCTACCAGGACAAGCTTTGTGGCCTGTGTGGAGACTATAATGGCAACATTAAGGATGACTTCCGTACCCCCACCGGTGAACTGGTCAACAGTCCAACCGAGTTTGGGAACAGCTGGAACACAGACCCTGAGTGAGTCGTTCGTTTTGTATTGTATATGTACATAGGGATTGACTATTCCTTATTCTCTCCGTTGTCTGTACAGTGACAGAGGAGAAACAAGTCCATTTCCATTTCCATTTCAGCTGCAGTAAACCACCAGTTCCCCCAATCCCCGAATGCACAGACACAGAAATAGACCTTTATGAGAGTCCTGCTTACTGTGGAATCATATTGGACAGTAAAGGCCCGTTTGCTGCCTGTCACCCCAAATCAATCCTAATGTGAGTAAATTAGACAGACTGTCTACAGCTGAGCAGAAGACTAATTGATTCTTATAAAAAGTAATACTGTGCCCTTTGTTTCAATTGTCTGGTTTTTTTCTGTAGAGTTTCTTCCAAAACTGTGTGTTTGACCTGTGTGCATTGGGTGGCCCTCACTCTGCATTGTGTGAAGCGATTGAAGCCTACGTAAACGAGTGTCAGGACCGCGGTGTCCTCATCGGACCCTGGAGAAACAGTACCTTCTGCCGTGAGTCTCAAAGAAATCTTCAATTCACACTCATTTCCACTTTGGTCATGTTTATTTACCTGTTTATTAATACCACTTTCAAATGTAAGGGAAATAGAAGTGCATGCATGGAGCGTATATCATTTTATTGTTTTTGAACAAGTTGATATACTACAGTAACATTTTGTGTTTTTCTTTAGCTCTTACATGCCCACCCAACAGCCACTACAGCTCCTGCATGACTCCTTGCCAACCCTCCTGTAACCCTCTTGCACCCAGCAATTGCACTGGACCCTGTACTGAGGGGTGTGTGTGTGACCCTGGATATTTACTCAGTGGGGACAAGTTGTGAAGGCAGACACATGTGGCTGCCCGCAAATGGACAATATTACCAGGTGAGTGAGTCAGTATTTCTTTGCCAAGTCAGCCACTGAGTTCGTTTTACAGTTCTCTAAAATGTTCTTCCTTCTGTCCCTGTATGCTAGCCTGGGGACAAGTTCTACACTAAGGACTGTGAGCTGCTTTGCAGATGTGATGCTCCATTTGTCACATGCAATGCTGCTGAATGTCCTCCCATGCAGCAGTGTGGTGTGCAGGGAGGAGAAATAGGATGTTACCCAGTTGGTTAGTACTTCCTTACAGTATCATTTTTTATAATATCTTTTTTTCAGGACATTGCCTGTGACCATAATGCTCTTTAGTAAAAGAGCAATGACTTTTCTTTAAGAGGGTGTGTGAATCCATCTATGCTCTATTCCCAACTAGACTCGCAGGACTGTGTTATTTCTGGTGACCCGCATTACAACACCTTTGATGGTAAATTCTACACCTTCATGGGTACCTGCACCTACACACTGGCCCGCACCTGCAGAAACAACACTGGTGAGTTGTTTCTATCCTAGATATTTGAATGGCAGACTACAGTGCAGGACTGTAAGATGTCTTGATAAGAATAACATTTACATTTATTTATTTGAATTTTACATCATTTGAAAATGTGGACAAGTCTTATAATCACATCTCATATAGGTTGTCTACTCTATTCAAAATCCATAAAAATGCTTTTGAATATTTTTTTTAACATTTTGACATGTATCAAGTTGACAGTTTGTTTGTTTTGTTGTTTTTTCTGCCAATTTCATGTGTTTACAGGCCCCTGGTTCTCTGTGGAGGGAAAGAATGAAGAAAGAGGAATATCTGGTGTGTCATACCTCAGGAAGTTGTATGTGACTGTCAGTGGCATCACTGTGACAATGATGAAGAGCAGAAACACTCTGGTCAGTTTCAACTGTTAAACATAAAGAGTTTTATTTGTTATTATTTTTTAAGTCTTTTGTTTGATATGTGTTTGAATTTAATCCCTTGTTATTCCCATTAAGTTGTTTAGCATTACCAGCATGAATGAAATTTTAAAGCTCAGTTTTTTTCCCCTTTTCTATTCCGTTAATCTGTTCATATTATCTTTCCTTTTTTATATAAAATTCTGATCTGCTAGCCTGTTAGATATATTCATTTCATATATATTTCCAAGACTGGACTCATAAAGTCTGTTAAAACTTAAATTTTGCATTGCTTATTCTGTTCCTTAAATTAGTCCTGCTCTTATAAAGGCTGTTTCTATGTCTAATTCTATTTTGTTCTTCCACCACTGCAGGTGAACGGTCGTAAAGTATCTCTACCCCACTCTCCCTCTCCTCTAATCTCTTTAACTTCAGCTGGGCAGTATGTTATCCTCACCACTCCTTTTGGTCTGGAGGTGCGCTGGGATGGCAACCACTACGCTAAGATCACTGTGCCCAGGTATTACATCTGGGATTGACTGATTTACCAACTTTCCCAAGAAGTCGTCCCTTAGGATCACTGAGGGTAATAAGGCAAAAAGTCTTTAAGACTTAGAACAATAATCCTTATAATTCTCTCTCTCTCTCTCTCTCAGTACTTACTACGATCAGATGTGTGGATTGTGTGGAGACTACAACGGAAACCCCAACAACGATTTCACGGTGCCAAATGGTTCCTTGGCTGGAAGCTCAGATCAGTTCGGCAACAGCTGGCAAACTGACAAAGATGAAGATGAAACGTTAGTCCATTCTGTTGTTTCACTTTTCCTTTTATAGTGTATTAGCTTCTTTTTAATGGCTTAATTGGATAGCCTATTTTCTTAACTTATTTTTAGGTGCAACCCTGATGTCACACCTGACCCACCGTGTCTACCAAGTCTTGAGGCTGAAGTGTCTAAACCAGAGAAATGTGGGAAAATCACTGACACCAGAGGACCATTCAGGTGAGCCAATCTTATTTATAAGATTAGATTAGTCGGATTTTAACACAGATATCAATAATCCAAAACGGTGCAGTTTATTCATTGTTTTTTAACCCACTTACTGTGACTGTTAACATATTGTATATTCATTTCTCTCTCATCCTCTATATCTCCCAACACACTTTTTAACAGGGATTGTATAAAGCTAGTGGACCCTCTGCCATACTTCCAGAGCTGTGTGTTTGATATGTGCCGCTATAATGGACTGCTGCAGACTCTGTGTGACCAGCTCCAGGCTTATACCGATGCCTGTCTCAGTGCAGGAGCTCCAGTGCACCAGTGGAGGGAGCCAGACTTCTGCCGTGAGTCTCACCGTACAGTAGTGTTCAGAGACTGGATATAAATATTTTGACTTATTTCCACTTTATTTTTTGTTAACTAAAAATATAAGTATATGAAAGACAAGTAAAGCAAATGTGTTATAGTCTTCAAGGATTTTTTTTTCTCTTGCAGTAGTTTGATTTTTTTTTCTCTCTCTTTTTTTTCTCCACAGCTCTGGTTTGTCCCCCTAACAGCCACTACTCTATGTGTGTGAGTTCATGCCCAGAGACGTGTGTTGGTGTGAGCGGCCCACCTGGCTGTGGACAGAAGTGTGTTGAAGGCTGCAAATGTGACCCTGGCTTTGTCTTGAGCCACAACAAGTGTGTTCCTCTCAAAGACTGTGGCTGTGTGGACCCTTCTGGCTCCTACCACCCTGTTAGTTTTATACACACACACACACACACACACACACAGAGAGAGAGAGAGAGAGAGAGAGAGAGAGAGAGAGAGAGAGAGAGAGAGAGAGAGATGCAGATATAAAACACACTATAAATGTACTTAAATAAATTATCTAATTGACCAGTATGTGTGCTTGTACATTGTCTAGGTTAATGAGAGCTGGTACCTGGAAAGCTGTGAACAACAGTGTGTGTGTGTAAGTGGAAAAATCATCCACTGCTCCAATACAAGTTGTCTACCTACAGAGACATGCCAGCTGCTAGATGGAGAGTTCATCTGTAAACCAAAAGGTAAAAAAAAAAAAAAAAAACACTGCTGTTTTGTTTTTTTTATCACGGAGTAGTCTACTCTTTCCTTAGGGTCCTTACACCCTCATTAGCCAAAATGTCTGCCAAAAAGCAGAAAAGTGGATACAGAGTGTAGAGCGGTCCATTTTTCCATAAAAAATGGGCCGCTTCCTATTTATTCACAGACATGAATGAGTAATTTTTTTTTTTTTTAAATGTGCAATTTAATGGTAAATGTGCACTTATATAGCACTTTTATCCAAAGCGCTTTACACTATGTCTTATTCACCCATTCACCAACGGTAGCAGAGCTGCCATGCAAGACGTTAACTTGCCATCAGGAGCAACTTGGGGTTCAGAGTCTTGCCCAAGGACACTTCGGCATGTGGAGTCACCCGGGCCGGGAATCCCCGCTCTACCAACTGCGCCACAGCCGCCCGTTAGCTGTAGACTAATTTAATGTTAGTCAACAGCTTCAGTACAAAAGAGTTTGGTTTGGTGGAATCCTATTGTTCATGCAATGCCATAAGTTTTAAAGTGAAATACTATATTTTTCAGTTCCAAATACCTGTGTTTTTTTTGCATTTGTACAAACACTGTGAGCAGTGTAATGCACATACATGTGAATGATAATCAGAAGCAAATTGCACATGTTTGTCTTAAGAAATCTGAGGTTGCTCATGATATATTTTATAAAGAGGATATTTCATTAAATATAAATGTCTTTGCATGAAAACAAAGGTAAAAACATGGACTTCTTGTTATTTATAGGTGATTATACTATGATTTTACTGGCCCGGCCAACTTGACATCTAATTAGGCTGTATGTGGCCCCTGAACTAAAATGAGTTTGACACCACTGCTTTAGCACATATTCCATATAGTAGATTAACATTTGAGACAATTTAAAGTATTCATATTCTCTCTGCCTTTCTTACAGAGCCTACACGTCCAGCAATCTGCTCTGTGTCTGGGGACCCTCACTACACCTCCTTTGATAAGAAGGTCCATCATTTCATGGGCTCCTGCTCCTATACCCTCACCAAGCCCTGCAATGAGACATCAGGGATGCCATACTTCACTGTTGACACTCAGAACGAACATAGGAGCAATAACAAGAAAGTGTCCTATGTGAAATCAGTCATCATCAATGTGTTTGGAAGTAAGATTATCCTGGACAAAGGCCGTAAAGTCCAGGTGAGAGGCATTTCACATATTTTATATTGATTTGCAGTCAATTGTATATGGCAATTTAGTACTGCATATGTGTTTGTACATCCAGGAGTGTACAACAAAATTAACTTTCTTTTTACAGGTAAATGGAGTTCAGGTGACAGTGCCCATCATTCTGACAAATGATGTAAAGATCTTCCTCAGTGGAAAGTTTGTAGTGCTGGAGACAAACTTTGGCCTGCGTGTTCGCTTTGATGGCAATCACAACGCAGATGTCAGTCTTCCCTCCTCTTACAAAGGCTTGTTGTGTGGAATGTGTGGTAAGATTCAAGGGCACAGTTCAACAGATTGATTAACAATCCATTAATTTATTTCTTTGAGAGATTGTAGGCAATAATCCATGTTATGACTGATAAAAATGACATTTTATAAAGGTTGCTGAAATTCTCTAGTTGTTCACATTTATATATGTTCACTATATATTTATATATGTTCACAATATTCACATTTGTACATCAATCTCAAAGGAAATTACAACGATAACCCTGTGGACGACAACATTATGTCAGATGGCAAGCCTACAAGCAACACCAATGAGCTTGGAGTGAGCTGGCAGGTGCCTGATGATAGACCAGAGTGAGTGATAGCTTTTAAATTTTGTAATCTAGTAAAGGCACACACAGGATCTATAGAATTCAAACAGCTATGGTACATGTTGGTACATGCCTAATAATTACAGAAGGATACCTTGGAATGTTGGACTCATTAAGTAATGCCTGAGGGTAAAACATGTTAGGACAAATACTCTGTATTTGGTTGTCTGTGCATATAACTGATGGCTAACGAATTTCTTTATTTTGTTTAGGTATTGAATTCTTTCTGTTTCTTTCTTATTCTGCCTTCCAGCTGTACTCATGAAGGTGGAGATATTGAATGTAATAAAGATATTGAGAGTGAAGCTAAGAAACCAACCAGTTGTGGAATGATCACTGATCCTGATGGTGAGAACACACACACACACACACACACACATACATAAAGTTGACAGTCTGTGAAATGACTCTAAGTAGGCTCATTTGCTCAGGCAGACCTTCAAAGAGCTTAATTTGATTGACAGACTGTGTGCCATCTGGTGTCTTTGCCTAAGCTCTATCCCATCTTCTGTCCTCTCAGGAATCTTCAAAGATTGCCATAATGTTGTGCTGCCTAACCCATACTTTGAGAATTGCGTGTTTGACCAGTGTGGCACAGGTGGCTCTCCCGTGTCCCTCTGCCAGGCTATTGAGAGCTATGCTGACTTGTGTGCCCAAGCTGGGGTGCCAATTAACTGGAGGAACAACACTTTCTGTCGTAAGTGTTTGTCCATGGGCATGAGGTGTGCCTCAGTCAACAAATTTTATTTCTTACTTATCAATGAGGTAAATGCAGGCATATATTTCAACTGTTCTTCCTGTGTATCATTAACTGACACCTTCTTCCATGCTGCTTCTTCAAACCTTTACATATCTTTCTGTGATTCAAACTATTTGATGGTTAATTGCAGCCCCTTAATCAGTTTACTTGTTTCTCTATGTCCTTCAGCCCTGAAATGTCCTGTTGGCAGTCACTATGAGTATTGTGCTACTGCATGCCCCCCCAGCTGTCAGGATCCTGGTTCAGCCAGCACATGCACACAGCCATGTGTAGAAGGATGTGTTTGTGACAAAGGACTGATATTGAGCGGAGACAAATGTGTGCCCTTCAGTCAGTGTGGCTGTACCGATAAGAACAGCAACTACAGACCTGTATGTAAAAGTTAATGAGTGTAAAATGGCATTATGTGAGTCTAGAAAGTGTGACAGAAAGAGTAATTAGTCCCAGCCCCATCTATGATGCCCTTAATGCTAAGGGCCTGTTGTGTTGTTTATTGTAACACTCTAATAGCTGAGCTGTACGTACAATCTTTTTTTTTTTTTTTTTTTTTACAAAAGATGTGAATGTCAATATGTGTGCATTATTCAGGTGGGCGAAAGCTGGTTTACTAAGGATGACTGCTCTGAACGCTGCATGTGTTATCCTTTGAACAATGTGACATGTGAAGCATGGAAGTGTAGCCCTGTACAGGAGTGTAAAGTTCACGAAGGCCAGCTAGGCTGTGTGGACACGGGTATGTACTGCTCCAATCCAGTCATAGTATTATTAGTGTGTTCTTCTCCAGTCACACAGCACTGTGGGGGTATTCACTCAAGGCAGATCCTAGTAAAAGTCAACATTTTTTGTTATATCTTAAACATGATTTCTTGACACATTTAAGGTTGCAAATCACTATTCATTGTTCAAACTGTATGAGGTAACAGTTAATCTACAACCATGATTTAAACATGCTTCTATTACGTCAGTTACTCATTCAGTCTTTGATGTAAGTATTATAATTTATTGACATGTACATTAATATGATATCATAGGAACACAATATGTACAAATTAAAGAATCCTCAATTAAGAAACAAGGCAAGCTCTTATGCTAAGCCTGCAACAGTCCACTATAGAGGAAATGTCTAAACTCTCTAAATTTCTGTGTTCAGGAGTGGGCATTTGCCAGATAGCTGGTGATCCTCATTACTACACCTTCGATGGTATCATGCACACCTACATGGGCACATGTACCTACACTTTGGTGGAAGTGTGCAACAACTCCATGGTGACTCCATTTACCATTGTGGCTAAGAATGAAGAGCGTGGCCAGCCTGAAGCCTCCTACGTTCAATCTGTCACTATCTACCTTCCAGGAGCCATTGTCACACTGAGCAAGAGCAAGAAAGTACTGGTAAGGGTCATAAAACAGAGGGTGTAGATGGGAAGCCATGATATGGATAGAGTAAAATGTTTTAAAAGGATTGGTCAAATAGGCATGTATATAATATAGTATCCCTAAGAATATAATGCACCTATGTAGAAAAAAGATTTGATCATATAGTCTTCTGGATTTGCTCTCTATAGCTCGATGGCAAAAGGATCCGTACCCCCATGGACATTGCAATAGCCAACGCCAGGGTGTTCACCAGTGGAGTGAACAGCGTGCTGTCCACTGAATTTGGCCTCATTGTCCAGTTTGATGGTGTTCACCATGTAGAGATCACTGTACCCGGAGACTACTTCAACAAGGTGAAACATGCTCCTGTGGCTTCTAGTTAACCCTTTAACAAAGCTTTAGTGCATCTCCACAACAAGCATAAGATTGTAGTGAGGTCTTGCTATACTCACAAACTGAGCACAGTGCACACACAATATAACTAACAAATTGCACCAAATACATGGAAAGAACTACAGGCAGCATTCCACCACAGACATACTGTAACACACTGTGTTATGTGTAACCATTTCAGTCAGTTGTAGTCAAGAAGTTTTGCTCTTTCCTCTGCTACTCACATTTGTTTTCTATCCCCTACAATGTTCATAGGTGTGTGGTATGTGTGGTAACTACAATGGTAATTCAGGTGATGACAACTTGATGCAAAATGGCCAGCCAGCTAAAGATGTCATAGAGTTGGGTAACAGCTGGAAGGCAGAGGGAGACAGTGATCCAGGGTAAGTACATACTCCTGACTCCTGGCACAGTATATACAGTATATACACAACGTAATTGAAGCTCTAGTTAGCGTTTGTGTGTGTGTGTGTGTGTGTGTGTGTGTGTATTAGATTTACTGTGTATAGATAATTAGATCTCAATTCCATTTTTAATTAATATCCAGAGACACAGTGAGCGGTTGCCAATTGAATATCTAACACCCCAGGAATCAAATACAGTGAAAGATAATAATTTGAGTGATTCACTCTGTTAGATTTCACCCCACCCCCGATAACCACTCTAAAATTTATGGGTACGAAATTGCACCGCACCAGGGAGGAAAAGAAAAATACTCACCTGGTCCGGAGTAATCGCACTTCTAACACCAAATTGTTAAATTTCCACTCATCTCAGGAATCTCGGCTTTATGTCTCCATCATGCTTTCTTTAGATTATTTTACCATTCTACATTTATTTACTTAACTTCTATTTACTTTTAGTTCTGTGTTGCCATGAGCTAGAAAGTGTGGTTTTCCTCAAAGTGTTTCAGATCGATCTGGGGAGCCCAAATGAACACACACGGACACCTGCATGCTCACATAGACGTCTGGTTTATTCATTCAAAACAGAAGTGTTTATACATATTGATAAGAAGCTGTGCATGGACAGTTTCTACTGGTTCAAGTGTCAGACAGATTTAACCAAAACACACAGAACATAGTCATAATACAAAACTAGTTCTGTGTCATGTTGAAACGAAAATACATAATAATATATTCAAGGATTGCAGTTGATCAGCTTGTTCAAAGAGGTAATTAAATGAATACAAGGTAATTAAATGAATACATTCATCATAGGTATTTGATAGCAGTTCATAATATAAGAGGGTACATGATATAAGAGAATTTCCTTTCAGAGGTTCATTTTGGATCATTCAAATCATCTTCCAGCTCCTAACTACAGAAACTTCAGAACAAGGGAGAAAGCTTCACTATCTAGTTCTATTTAAGTGGGAATCCATATTGTAGATTATAGGTTACTATATACTGTGGTTACATGTGGTGTAACATATACTGTTCATTCTGGATATTAAAAACATTGGTTCAACCAATCTGTGTGTCAAGGAGGCATAATCTTCACATATTGTTCACTGTTACACTACAGAATAATAACACTTACTTAAAGTACATTTGACATATTGAACGGAACATAAAATCAGATAATTAGTTGAGTGTCCCTCATTATCTTATTTATTTCATTGATTTATTATGTCTTTCTTTTATTTCTCTGTCAATCTCTATCTCTGTAGATGCCAGCCAGACACACGTCCAGATGTCCACCCGAACTGCACAGCCAAGGAAGAGGAGGCCATCAGGGATCAGTGTGAGAGCATCATCTTGTCAAACCAGTTCAAGCCCTGCCACTCGCTCATCCCTCCTGAACCCTTCCTGGGGAGCTGCATCTATGACATGTGCGAGTATAATGGCATGGAGTCCACACTGTGTAACAACGTGGAAGGCTATGCACAGGCCTGCCAGAGTGCTGGTGTTACCATCAGCTGGAGGAACACTACCTTCTGCCGTGAGTGATCCTCAAGCTACTCAACTAAAGAGCGATTAGCCATGGGCAGATTTTATACTGCATTCACTAACCATGACCTCTTCGTATTTAAAAATGTAATGTCATGTTGTTATTGCTTTATAGAGTCAGCTAATGAAGTTACAGATTTTAACTAAAGATAGCACAAATGTAAAATGCCTCAGATGTATAACAGCATATTCCCTGTTCTGACCTTCCATACAGCTCTTCCGTGCCCCCCAAACAGCCACTACTCAGACTGCACACCTCCATGCCCTCCCACCTGTGCAGACCTTTTCCCCATTTTCTGTCCCATGCCACCAAATAGCTGTGTGGAGGGCTGCCAGTGTGACGCAGGCTTTGTGCTGAGTGACAGCAACTGTGTATCACTTTCCAACTGTGGATGTGTGGACGAAAAAGGAGAATATCATGATGTAAGTTGCAATAAACTTTGATCCATGTAACAGCTAGAATTTTTGAGCTTTAAAACTAGTGAAGTGTACTGAAACGAGTATTTACCTGCCATTTATGTAAGCTCATCATTAGGTTTCATTGGGAAGGTCTAAACTTTTGTAACACGCACAATGTTCTGCATTTGTGATACAGAGAAAACTCTGGCAGTCAGTAATCCTGCTGTGTGTTACAGGTTGGGGATTCTTGGGTGACAGAACACTGTGCCCAGAAGTGCACATGCAGTCAAGGAGGGTTACTGAGCTGCAAGGCCTTTCAGTGCATCTCCAGCTCCATTTGTGCCCTGAACAATGGTGGCGAGCGCTACTGCAAACCTGAGCGTGAGTCCTAGGAACTAATAACCCTAAAAACACAGGCCTCCACATTCCTTTTCAAATTTGGTATACTTATAAGATATAATCCTTTACATACATTATAATTTTCTTTTCCACAAAAGAAATCTTCAATCATAAGTGCTATTCAATCAAAAAATATATATATTTGACATACACACCTCTGAGATTTATTTTCTTTAATTCGTATATATATATATATATATATATATATATATATATATATATATTTCTTTAATTCGTATATATATATATATATATATATATATATATATATATATATATATATATATATATATTTATTTATTTATTTGTTTATTCTTCTTTTTTTTTTTTTTTTTACATTTTTAGGTTTTGACAGCTGCATAATTTCTGGAGATCCGCACTACCGCACCTTTGATAAGTTAAATCATCACTACCAGGGTCCATATACGTACGTGCTAACCAAGGACCATGAGCTACCCAGCTTCCTCACACCCCTTATCGTGAGTGGTAAGAACGCCCGCAGAGGTGGCAGCAGCCGTGTCTCCTACCTGCAGGAGGTTTATGTGGACGTGTACGGTGTCAGAGTACACATGCTCCAGAAGAAGAATCTGCTGGTAAGAAAATGCTGGATTTGTGTTAAATGAAGCATACATGCATACACATATAATCTCAGGCACTACTGTAATGTAATTGAAAATTTCTCAGAAATGTAGTTTATAATTGTTGGGGAAGGAAAAAATGTAGAGCAGTTTATTCTAGTTTTCTCATGTCTCTGTGGTTGGGATCTCTCCCACAGGTTAATGGTGAGAGTGTGTCCCCTCCATTGAGTCCTAACCAGGGTATCAAGATTACCTTGAACTCCCGCTACCTACAGCTCACAACTGACTTTGGTCTTAGCGTGCGCTTTGACGGCAACATGCAAGGAGGTGAGAATAAAGACAAACACCATGTGCATATTTATGTGTCGGCCTCGTCACATGCATGCACACTGTATATGACACAGAACAAACACACACCTCAGCAGTGACAACACAAACCCCTTTCCCCCTGAACAGAGGTGATTTTGCCAAGCACCTACAAGACATATGTGCGTGGTCTTTGTGGAAACTATGACGGTCGCGCTAATAATGAGTATGTGAAGCCTGACGGCAGCCTCACCCGCAACCTCAACGAGTTTGGAGATAGCTGGGGAGTGAGTGACAAGCAAGGAGAGGTCCACACCTCAGACCTGCCCCGGCTCGCCCGTATGCACAAGTGGGTACAGCACTTTCAAACTGGGCCTTAGTCACACCATATTCATCTGTTCAGTTCGTACCTCACTTTTTTCTTTACGCTAATTGTAATCATAATTAGACAAAAGTACACATTACACTATATGGTATATTACACTACACACTAAAGTATATATAGCTTTGGTTTTGATTAAAGATTATCACTGGGGTGTCATGTTTTTTATTTCCACAGACTCTTTCTTTGTATCCCATACCAGCCACAAAAGCTCTGGGTCTAATTTACTCTCTCTCTCTCTCTCTCTCTCTCTCTCTCTCTCTCTCTCTCTCTATCTGTCTATCTATCTGTGTGTGTTTCAGGAGAGAGGTAGAAGGAGATTTGGAATCAGGCTTTGAGACACTCGGATGCACTGAAGCTGAGTTGGAGGAGCTGAACGGGAAGAATCAGTGTGGAGCATTGAGTGACCCTACAGGGCCCTTTGCTCCCTGCCACACCACCATTGTGCCTAATCAGTTCCTGGAGTAAGTACAGTGACCTGTATTATCATAATGAGCGCTACCTGCAGAATACAGATCTTAAGAGTGTTTGTGTGTGTGTGTCTTCTGTACTCCAGGTGACTGACAGGCACCTTCACTGCAATTAATTTATTGTGTGCAGATAATTTCCTTATTGTTAAAAAATCCTGGTAAAGAAAGTGTATATTGCTCTGACCAAGATTGTGTGTGTGTTGCAGGGACTGTGTGTTTGACTTGTGTGCAGAGCAGAGAAATTCCACACTGCGCTGTGAAACCTATGCTGTTTATGCCCTGGCTTGCCAGGAACAGGGAATTACATTAGGTCCTTGGAGAACACAGCTGGATTGTGGTATGTCACACACTCTCAGAGGAAAACACACTCACACACACACACACACACACACACACACACACATACACAGTCCATAAAAAGTTTGGGGACGTACGCTTTTTCTTTGTTAATTCGCAGTAACTTGTCATCAGACTAACCAGATCATGTGTAATACTTTGTTTTTACTGTATTTGTGTCAATAACAATAACAATTATACTATGTTTACTATATGTGTGATTTTAATACTCTTTAAGCAGCAGACTGAAGATTAATCTAATTGACCTGGAGGAAAAATTGTGACTTGTTTATACGTCACTGTTGTTCCCAGGTGTCTCAGTGTGGAAAAGCTTTGATTTATTATTATATATTTGCAGGCCATACAATAAAGCATGAGCAGATATGAAATTGTTAAGTTTAAAATGTAATATAATTTACATTAAATGTTAACTTTTTTTTTATCTATATTGATTTTCTAACAGTAGAGGGTGCAGAAGCGTCAGCCGAATTCTATAAAATCACCAAAGTTGCATATAATAACTGTCTTTTTTTTCCTGCCCCACATCTGAATTTTACTGACAAACACACACACACACACACACACAGAGAAATAGAACATGAACATACAAGCCAATAGCTTTAACAGTCCTCCTGACTGGATTTCCTAACTGTGTGCATTATGTATGTTGTAGATCTGTCATGTGGTGCCAACAGTATCTACACAACCTGCATGACTGCATGTCCAGCATCATGCGCAGACTTAGCAGCACCCTCGGAGTGTGAGCAAACTTCATGCATAGAGGGATGTCAGTGTAATCCTGGATTTACCATGAGTGACAACAAGTGTGTTCCTTACAATGAGTGTGGGTGCACCTATTTGGGCCGCTACTACAATGTGAGTCCCCAGTTATGTATATTTGCTGTAAGTATGTATGGTCATATGAACTCAGAACAATATGCATCCTAATTTTCTCTTTGAATGCACACAGCTGAAGGGAACATTTGTGACTGAGGACTGTGCTCTGAGCTGTGAATGTACACCCACTGGTGCTGTTTGTCAGCCCAAAGGCTGCACAGAAAAAGAAGTCTGTACCATCTCGCAAAAGAAACGTAATTGCTACTGTGAGTGGCTCCACTTAAAACACTAACAATATGCACCTTCCAGTGTGTCAGAAAAATCTTCTTATATAAATTATACATTGAAAATGTGTTCACATACAATGCTGCTCGTTTTCTATCCACTATCGTTTCACAGAATACGGGCGATTCAAGGTTTTATTTGTCACATACACAGTTATATACAGTATATAACTTGCAATGAAATGAAAAGCTCTTTAAACTGTGCATTTAAATAACTAAATTAAATGCATTTAAATAGCAGTATACTTTGTTAAGCAAATATTAGTCCTCTTTAAATTCCTCTGTGTGTCTTTCTTAGTGAACCCATGCACAAGCTCACCGTGCTTGAACGGTGGCACTTGTGTCGAGGGCCTGGACTTCAGCTACACCTGTGTATGTCCTGAAGGCTATAAGGGGAGCAATTGTGAGGATAAACCAATCCTAGGTAACTACAAAAGAACAAAATAATCAAAAATATATCTGAAATTATTAAGCAGAATTTGCTTCGGTGAAGCTTTACTCATAAAATAGCTGCAAAGTACTTTAAGGACTGACGGTCATACTGCCCCTACTATTCTAACAGATCAGACAAGCATTATTCTGATTGGAGTCTTGGTACCACTTGCCCTCATCATCATTATCACAACAATTGTATGCGTCTGCAAGAAACTACGCAAGTAAGTCCATGAAACAAAAAATAAATTCATTTTTCACGGTTAAATATTATTATAATATCCCCATAACAATCCAAATTAAAAAGGTTGTTCATAATCTATGCAGAATTCATTCAAAATGTTGATTGTAATGAGGACAGTGACAGATAATGACTGCTCTTTTCAGTACTACGTACCGCAGCATTTGCATTTGAATTGAAATAACTATCAGATTAAAGAATTTCAAATTTGATCCATTTGAATAATGGATGTAACGAGTGAAATAGTTTAAACAGTGAATGTGAAATGGTATTCTCTTCTTAAAACACAGAAAAAAGTATGATACCAGTAGCAATAACAGCCTACCACTGGGAAATAAAGGTATGTGTGGTGTTTTCAAGTAGAAATTGTTTTTGATAATACTGATAAACTGTATAATCTGATTAATGGACTTAACATTTGCCAACAGATCTTCCCTACGAAAATCTGGATAACAGCAGGACGAGTGTGGACAGCACAGTGTTAAAGTCTTCCAATTTCTGAATCAACCATAGTTTCCAATTTAGATATGATAGATTATAGATTTCATTTTGTATTTATAGAAATGTGAGTGTTTCAGGAATTAACATGTGAATAAGAACTACTCAATTACATTTGCCAATTGTGAATTTGTTTTGTAATCATCTTTCATAACTTATTTGTATAACGTTATTGTAATTGTTGGTACAAGATTCAATAATCTACTGACAAATTAAGAAATACGTTGTTGTTGTTTTTTTTTTTTTTAAATGCTGCATGTTGTTGTTTTAAAAATATAAATAAATAAATATACATTTAAAAAAAAAACATTACAATTGCCCACATCCATTTATTCTGTTCATTCAAGTGCATCACCCAATAGGTAATCATACTTGGTCACAAACTTTAAACACATTTTGTGATTGAAACACTTTAGATAATAAGAGTAAACCTTCAGAGATCAGCAATCAAATAACTTGACAATCCAAGAAAGATAAAACAATTGCAATAAAGTGCTTAGATGGAAAAAAAAAAAAAACAACTTCAATAACCCCTATGAGAAATGAACCAATTGGATACCTATGATGTAATACAAAAACACAACAACAAAGCAAAAAACAAACAATTATAAAACATGAAAATTAATTCATGGAGTAGTACCAACTTCAAGTCTGCTGAGCCAAAGTTTGAAATAAAGACAAAAATCTTGGGACATAAAAATCTATTGTTTTTTTGAAAATTGAAATAATGAAAGGTAATTCTTCCTATTGAAGACATGCCATTATAATCACATTCTTGTGCCTCATACAGTAACATAGGTCAGTCAGGTTGATTATACTTGTAGATATTGGACCACAGAGAACTGCAAAAGAGAAAGCTTTTAAGCAGCTAGCTTAACTGCCTAGCTAAAATTTGAATACAGAATACAAACACTCATTTCCAGACAAGCACTAAATGTTAATGTGCACCAATTCACTATTCAAAGGGTCAAATCTGATCAGTCATGGAATGATTGTAAGGTGAAATCAGTAGAATGCCTTCTGTTCAATTATCAATACAGCTGAGAGGCATGTCATCATCTGCCTCCCAAAGACTGACACAAAATCAATACACAAAAAATAAAAAATAAAATCAATAACATGATTATGGTAGCTACCGCTGGAGCAGAGAACTGCAACATGGGACTCGCTGAATATAAATGTAAAGTATAGAAATAAATCAAAATGATGTCAGACAACACGACGCCCTCCAGGAGGAACATAAAGTGGCTCATCATCTCACCCGTGGGCATCAGCATTGTTTTGTGTGTGGGAGAATGAGAGAAAGTGCTTGTGGAAAAGGCAAAGCACTATGAGAAAAGGAGCGAAAAACCTCAAGCTGGATGTTGCTGAAATCAGGAAAGCCCATTCCATATTCCATTAAATGATAATCATGTATTAGAGAACAATTGTGAATGTTGCTAATATCCAAGTCTACGCTACACTAGAGCACTATAGTTTCCATCCCAAGATTGCATAATATTTTAATTTGGCCTTTCAGAACAGTTTTTTAACTATCGTGATCACAGTCAGCTGAAGAGACAGTCAAAACCTCATGCTGCAGTAGTTTGCATTTCAGTTTCCCCAAAAACAACACTTAAGATTGAAATGTACTGTGATACAGAATAGCAGCTTATATCAGTATCAATAAACAAAAAAAGAAACCCCAATCAATTTTAAGGCTCATAAAAGTAAATTTAAAAAAAAATTAAAACATTAAAATAAAGAAATACAAAGGATTGCGCTGGAGCAAAAGGAATGGATGTAGATATTAAGACTGGCGAGACCATGAAAAATAAATAAATACATTTACATTCAGAAATAATTTTAAGAATAAAAAAAATAAAGGGTATCCACTGGTGGAGGTCAGTGGAACAGCATACTGTAATACAGAGCAGTCAGAAAAGACTGACTCACAAATGTTATGAACAAACATTCAGGCAGGTTGACTTGCAGTCAGTTCCAGTTTCATGACCCTGTGTGTTTCGTCAGACACTCTTCTTCTTCTTCACGCAGTGCACTGAATCAATATAAGTAACGAATTTAAAACAAGGCTTTAAAGTGACTGAACTACTTGTGGATTCCAACATTTCTATATGTTCTCATTTTACCAGCTTTTCACAATGAAGTCAATAGACAGAAGCATATTTTGAGCCTGATCTGAAAGGAGAGCATAACGCACAGCATGTAAACAATGACTGTTCAGAAAGAAATGAAAATCTACCCCTTACTTGAACACTATTAGAAATGAAAAGACCCTGTGTCTGCTACATTACAGTGAACCTTAAACATTCCACATGACACTTTTCCAGAACAAATCAGGTCTAGTTGGATAATTAACAACTCACTACAACTAAGATTTCGAAATTAATTTCCAGTGTGACACTTCCTATTCTTCCCAGTGATGCATTTGTGTGTGTGTGTGTGTGTGTGTGCGTGCGCGTGCGTTTGTACATTTAGCTGTGTGACTCCAGCACCAGCACTTTGCACTCGCGCTTGGCGATCTTGTCGAGCGATAAAATGCTCCGCTCCGGAGGGAGGTAGAGTGGCCGACCGACAGGAGAGCCGACAGGAGGAGTGATTGCACGGCGTTCCATAACACTGCCTGTCCTGCAATGAGAAGGAAGTCCAAGTTTGCTGTTTCAGTGCATGAAGAGACAGTGTGGGTGCTTTCACGTGTAAATCCCCCTTGGTGTTATTTATTTTGGCAGGTGAGAACAGAGAAATTGCACTCAGTGGTAGACCAAAATAATCGCAGAGGGACCCAAGAGATCCAAGTATGGTGATCTCAGTCTGCTTGAATGCGAACTGTAGCAAGCTTCTATTTCAGTGAGAAGTGATTTAACCCTGCAGGAAGCCTGTGGTGTATTTTTGGCAACTTTTTTTTTTTGTAGATGCGAGCTGCGAAACTGAGACATAAGGTGCAATCCAAATCAAACGAGAAAGCTGAAGTGCTCTAGAAATGCGATGTGTTCTAGATATTTGCACCAACAAATAAAAAGAGAACGTAAAAGCTGGATGTGATGCACAAAATGTTTTAAACTAACCATTTATTTACCACTGGGTCCATGTTTTCTGGGCTCACATGAATGAAGTACTAATTTTACTCAGATTGTGACTCAAACTGATTAATAGAATAGAATATAAAAAGCCCACTTGCATTAATCCTGTTTTTAAACCTGCATTAATCCACACAAGATCTGTCACCTTGATGTTGATGTGTGTGTCCATACCTGGTGAGGTGGGATTTGGAGGGCTGCTGATGGGAGAAGGACTGTGAGCGGCCCAGGCTCAGGCTGGCCTGGTGTCGGTCCAGAATGTCTCGTACAGCAGGACTGGACGGACTGTTTTTACGCGAGAGAGGACGAGCTTCAGGGGGAGGGTTCGACACGGATGCTGTAAACTGCAGCTTTAGTTTCATGTGCTGACTCAGCTAAAGGGGTGAAAGGGGTTGGATAATGTAATGATGATTTGCATTCTCTCGAACAAGCTGGTAAAAGATTGAATCTTGTTCTGTAAAGTATGTCAAATGTGCATTTTATCCACTGATACAAATACAAAGATAATTTACTCTGTCTTCAGTTCAGTCTTACTTGAGATGGAATTAACAGACCTTGACCAGGGAGTTATTTTTGCAGCTGAAGCACACATTTATTTATCCCTTTTTTTTTTAACCAGGATAATCCCAATAAACTATAAAATCTCTTCTTCCAGGGAGTCCTGGCCAAAATGGCAGCACATATAGTTTCACATGAAAATAAATAAATAAATAAATAAATAAATAAATAAATAACAATTTAACAAGTACATAAATTGCAACACAAAACAAATGATGCATAGATAAAATGATATAAAAACATTACCTCAAAGAGGCCGGCTTTGAGGATCTGGAAGGCCACAGACACAGAGAGAGTGCTGCCTTTGCGACAGTAACCAAGGTTACTTAGAGGAGAATGACACACGACTGCATTTACTGCCGGATCCTCCTTCTGCCCACGGCCTAGAGGGAACAAAGCAAAGGATGAGACTATTAACAGTAAAATAAGAACAAAAAAAATTAGGACTGGTCTCCTGAGCCTAACCATTTTCACAGTCATGTCGAGTTTCAATCTTAACCTAGATTTCAGTTCCGCCACATTTCCTTCTTCCATCTGCATGATGTATACTACATATAGCTCATTAGGACAGGAATAAAACCCTGGTACAATAAGCCTGGCATTCATTCATCTGGCATGCTAACACACACACACGCACACACACACTGCTACAGTCACACGCGATGCTGTCTGAACAGAATCACTGACACTGACTGATTTTTTTACTACTTTGACTTTTAAAATTATATACAAAGCTGTCTGCTGTATATTTAACACATGTATAGACTTTATCTAAGTGTCTCTATATTTGGATCATTAACAGCTTCTTTTTCTACCATGTCAAAGTTTTTCTTGGTAACGTTTTCTTTTCATATCATACTCTAACCACAGCCACACTTCCGTTTCTCACTTCTCATCATTCGGTACATCTGCCTTCTGCTTCAGTCTGTTCTTTTTGATTCTCTGCACACGTCCTCACTTTGGATATCTTTCTTATCTCTTCATTTATTACTCTTGTAAATGTAATCTTCTCTCCATGCATCCAACATATATCTCTCTCGCTCTCTCTCACACACACACACAGTGGTGCAGAAAATGATCGAATATTACATATATGTGAGCTGCAAAAGTATGTGAACCTTTGCGTTCAGTATCTGGTGTGACCCCCTTGTGCAGCAATAACTGCACACTAAATGTTTCTGGTAAATGTTGATCAGGAATTTTAGCCCATTCCTTAGTACAGAACAGCTTCAACTCTGGGCTGTTGGTGGGTTTCCACACATAAACTGCTTGCTTCAGGTCCTTCCACAACATATATATATATATTGGATTAAGGTCAGGACTTTGACTTGGCCAGTCCAAAACAGTAACTTTATTCTTATTTAACCATTCTTTTTTAGAATGACTTGTGTGCTTAGGGTCGATGTTTTGCTGCATGACCCACTTTCTCTTCAGATTCAGTTCATGGACAGATGTCCTGACATTTTCCTTTCGAAGTCACTGGTATAATTCAGAATTCATTGTTCTATCAGTGATGGCAAGTCGTCCTGGCCCAGATGCAGCAAAACAGGGCCAAAACTTGATACTACCACCACCAGGTTTCACAGATTGAGGTTCTTATGCTGGAATGTAGTGTTTTCCTTTCTCCAAACATAACTTCCAAACACTTCTCATTTAAAACAAAAAATAGTTTTTTGGTCTCATCTGTTCTTGAATTTCCTCCAATTGTACACAATCTGTCTGACTGTGGATGGGTGGAGTCCAAACTATTTAGAGATGATTTTGTAAACTTTTCCAGCTCCGGATTCTATCCAGGGATAACAGTGGGCATACATCCTAGAAAGGATGCCAGTCCACAGCAAGGCACTATGCGCACACACACACACTTGCACACTCATTTAGGTAATTTAGAGTTGCCAATACGCCTTCTGGCATGTTTCCGGGAGATTGTAAAGAAACTCATACAAACCAAAGCTATGAGTCAGCAATGCCACCCACTAGGCTTACATTTCATGGTTTCACGTTAAGCTACTAATGAAAAGTTTCAGACTTAGTAGGATAAATCAGGTGACTTAAGAAGACTTTTAAAATGGGAAGATCTATACATCAACCTTTTTGTAAATAAAGGTGTAAGGCCCAACAGATGTAAAGCAGTACGCTCCATAATTTCTTCATTAATCCAGAATTCTATCAGCTATTTTTGGTCATCCATGCATGACCTTCCTACTCACCCTCTGGTGTCCAGACGAGCCGTACAGCCAGGAAGTCCTGCAGGTTGTTGAGGAGTGTGTAGCGCACTCTGAAGTGCTCATGAGCCCTTACGGCACTGGGGCAGCTCGCGGTCATGATGAAATGAGGCCGGTCCAATCTGATGCTAGGCACACTGTAGTGTGTGTAGATGCAGCTGGTAAATGGCAGCTTGGGAGTGGACCACTGGAGGACTGCTATCAGTGGCACCTCAAGACCCTGGGTCACAAACATTTAGTCAGCTCAACAAGTGTTTTAGCTGATCACAGCTGGGCTTCTTGCTATTTAAGGCATCATATATGAAGTGCACAAAGTGTTTTAGTAGTTGATCTTACTATTAATCAGTTTAGGGAATTAATATTTAATAATAAAAAGCTCCATAATAATAAAAAAGCTCCTTCGTCATTATTCTCTGCACACACCTCATTAGAATCATCTTGGGCCTGGTCGCTGAGCTGCAGCTGAAACAGGAAGTTTTGCTGCTCCAAAGCACTGAGCATGCTGGGAAGGTGACTAGACTCACTGTCCATCCTGTAGAAGGAAGCCATGGCAACCTCGCCTGACTGATGGCTGCAGCAGGATGGAGATAGTGAAAATAAAGTATTCACATCAACCAGGGATACAGTTTACATGCTTAAATATTTCTAAAAAGTGGGAATTTATATAAAATTAATAATATCTTTTAGACATTTTTATTTCCTTTTAAGCTGTTTGTTTTCTAAATGGCCCTAGCAGTTTAGGATGAGTTTAGTTTTATCCTCATACTTTTGCTATACAAGTACAGTAGCACTTGTATAGAAAAGAGAGGCACATAAATTACACATGCATTTTCTACTTAAAAATAAATATAATTTAGTACACAAAGGTTAATAAGATCATACCACACATTGTCGACCAGCAGCACGGAGCCATCAGGCATCATGGGTAAATAAGAGGCATTGAAGTTGGGCAGGATTCGGACATCGTGTACACAGACCTCCTCCTGAGAGCTTCCGTTTAACACTGACATGCATACATAGGACGTAGCACACACAGGGAAGGAAGTCACAGATATGAAGCAGTGGAGCAGAGCTACCTCTGCTACCAGCTATGTAAAAGCTGGCTAACTCCTTATTCTGTGATCACACCACAATATACAGTCATGGACGAAATTATTGGCACCCCTGGAACTTTTCCAGAAAATGCACCATTTCTCCCAGAAAAGTGTTGCAATGACAAATGTTTTGGTATACACATAGGAAGCGATTGGTTTCAGTTATTTTCTCTAAACGGTGTGCAACCAAATATTAAGTTGAGGGTGCCAATGATTTTGTCCAGTCCATTTTGGGAGTTTTGTGTAAAATGATGTCAAATTTGCCTTTTTTCTTCTGCTTTTTTGTGCTGCTCCAATGCACGTAAAGGTAATAAACAAGTGTATACCAAAACATTTGTCATTGCAACACTTTTCTGGGAGAAATGGTGCATTTTCTGGAAAAGTTCCAGGGGTGCCAATAATTTCATCCATGACTGTAATATATACGAGAAACTTTACACTGAGCAACCTGACTCCAACTGCATAAATATATTTTATAAAGGTTAATGGGAATGGGACTCAGGTGGACTATTTCTATAATAATATGAAGATGGTTCTGTTCTCATTTCTATCAGCTATTCTCAGAGGCCCTGTTAACAGTATCTACTCAGAGAGTCAAAGTACACTCCGCTTGCTTTTTGACAGGCTTTCATTTTATAAAAAGAGAGTCCACCATGATATTTTGCTTACTGTGAAAAAATGACCACTATACATCTTGCTTTAATGCTTAGAAATGCATGAAGTAATTATGTTTCTAAATAAAATAATAGTTTTAAAAAGTTTTAATAAAAGTTTTAATAAAAATAAAAGTGCTGCCTATAATGTTTTTTTCCCCATTAATAACAGACCATAATATGGTAATAAGCTTTCCAAAATACCTTTAAGCACAGTCAAATGTTTCCCAGACACAGTCATCTGCTGACACTTCACTGTGGGCGGAGGAAGGACGTTCAGAGTGGTGCTGACTGAAAGTGGAAAATAAGGAGAAAAACTGATTAACGTCTGCATTAAAGACACAAATAAATACATTTTTATCTTTATTCTGCAAAAGGCCCATCATTAAATGAGATCCATTTAAAATACATTAGGCTGCGCCCAATGGTATTGGCTTACAGATCAGTCAGCTTAAAACAGAAAGATGGTGGATAGAACAGAGCACATTAACCTACCGTAATTTTCTGACTATTGAGCGCACCTGAATATAAGCCGCACCCACTAACTTTTAAAAAGAAAAACAATTTTGTACATATATAGGCCGCACTTGTCTATAAGCCGCACGTTGTAACTGTCACGATTCATGACGTAAACGGAGCAGGACAGATGCAAGTGCAGTTAGGACGAGACCTTTTATTGAAACAGAGAGCAGACTCGACAAACAAGAAAAACAAAACATGACCAACTCAATGAAATAAGCTAACTAAACCATCTAACCTAACTATGACATGAAACGCGACAATGACTATGAACATGGACATGGCATGGAACAAAGACTCTATATCTATACTCTATAATCCACTTCTACATCTATATTCTAAACTAAGTCTATACAACTCTAAGCTATACTATCCGCTACTAGGCTATAAGCTATGCTACAAGCTACTAGGCTACAGGCTAAGCTATAAGCTATGCTATAAGCTGACTAGCCTTGACATGAACTCAGACATGGCCTATGGCTATGGCTAGGTAACATGAACAAGAACTAAGACACATGGCATGAACAAAGACTAACTATATTCGCTATCTAATTCTAACTCTACATCTAATTACCCGCGTTGTGTGTGTCATGGCTCCCAGTATATATACACACCAGCCAAATTAGCCCAAACTGCTAACAGCAAAACAGACGTGACTCGACAACACATGACAAGACGGGACGGAGACATGTAGATATGCATTTCTTCATGTGTTTTCCCTGATGAGGGGGTGTGCATGAAGCGCAAAACGACTGATCTGAAGAATGTAATGTGAGCGCGTTAGATTTAATTCGAACAGTTTCATTGGTCCACTGTGACCTGTTGGGTAATTTCATTTGTCCGATGTGACGAGGCTAAATGTTTTGGCGGCATGAAACTCGTTAGCCCATAAAAATCCATAAATTACCCGCATCATTGGTTAAGCCGCAGTGTTCAAAGCGTGTGAAAAAAGTAGCGGCTTATAGTCCAGAAATTACGGTACTGTAAGGATGAAACAACATTTAAAATAACTAAAATTGGAGATGTCTTGTGCGCCTTAATTCCCGAATTCTGACCAGAAAACTCAACTCAATTCCGAATTCCTACTCAGCAAGTGGCATCAAATCAACATGGCTGCGCACTTGCATCAGCCGTAAACAAACTAGCACTTCTTACCTTTAAATGAGGTAGACTGTATATTAGCGTCTACACCGCGTATGAGGAGCAACATGGCCTTGTTACTAATAGATCACTTCCATTATAATAAACAACAGAAGTTACACTACAAGTGCGCAAATACAATGACAATATACATATAATGACAATAAACTGGAATTAAACTAAACCTTTTAAGCAGATTGCACTAGTTTCCCCTGCCCCTTGCACACAGTGGAGCATTTATAAACATAACTTTGTGCTCGTAGAGCACTGTTTAATATAAAATGCCCGCCTGCCTGAGAGGACTTTCTTCCTCAGTCACTTGACTAATTTGCCTCCGTCTGATGAGGACTGAGGTAATATTGGGAATAAAAAGTAACGTTGACAAACAGTAAACTGAAGAAAGGCAGTGTCGGTAACTCTGGGTGTCTGCTAATGCTAGCGTGTGTATGACATCATGCGCCGTCGACTAGGAAGAGGCTTATAGTTCCAGTTAGTAAAAACCCGCTAGTGATATATCTGAGATGATATTACCTTTCTAAAATTCACACACTAGACTGTAGAGTACACAGTATATTGTGTAAGTGAATAGTACATCAATTGGGACACAACTTTAGTATTTACTCTCCGAAGTGTGTTTTCAGAACAGAAGTAACTATAGTGAGTAAATATAGTGAGTAAATATATCCCGTGCTGCACACAGACCAAGTAATCAATAATGAGATTCGTTGACAACGATTTGTATAATCGATTATTAGCGATTAGTTGTTGCAGATCTACTGTATATACACAGGTATTTGCATTAGATCAATCAACATACAAAAATATTAGCTTGTTAGATCTAGAACATTAACTATGTAGTTCACTGATTGGAGGAAAAATATACATTAAACATTACAGTTAGCTGGCTAGCTTGTTGGGAAAGGGGAACATGGTTTTCCCCACTTTGTAGCTTGAATGCACTTACCTTGGGCTTTGAAGGTATTGAGGTCCTGGCGGAAGGTTTGGCACGGGCTCTTCTGCTGAAGAATGCTGAGGTAGCCGTGTTCTTGGATCTCAGCCTTCTCCTACGCTTTCCTTGCTTACATACAGTAACTATGATGCTGGAAAAAAAAAAAAAAAATAATTAAAAAAAAAATTATATTTTTAAAAAGGTAAATAAAAAAAAAATTTTTATGCATTAATTTCATAATCAACAATAAAGCATTATTTTTTATTAGGTATTATTTTGCTTAAAATGCAAGACTAATACAGCTTTAATATTAACCAATACGCATAATATTTTCATGATTCTTCTCATCGCAAATAATTTTAGATAGCATTCAAGTGCAAGTGATTTCTCCGTTATTAAATCCATATATGTGGGTGGCAGTCTGCAAAAACCGGCCAGATGTCACTGTGGCTGAATTCTGCCAAACAGACAACAGGTTTTGACTGAAATTGAGTTTTTCCTGCCAATAATATTGTTTGACATCTCTGCTTCAGGAAACCATAAAGATATTTCAACAGGACAACATGGAAATATTTTTAGATTTCCAGGCCGCCACACACAAAGACCACAACACTTACAAATTTTGGTAAACTTGCAAATGAAAGAATCTAAGACAAATTGACAGACGCAAATGCAGTCAAATATTAATGTAATGCAAGACAATACCGAAAATACCCTTCTAAGAAAAATATCGCTGTAAAAAAAAAAAACACAAAAAAAAACACGTTTTAACCTTTACAATGTTATAGACTACAAAGTACAGCCTGCCAGTGTGCTGTATTTTGGCACATCTAACTAACATTTCTGAGCACATAGCAGAAAGAGATTTTTTTTTAAAAGACAGTTGCAAATCCATGCAGTTACCCCTAGGGTAATACGTGCTGCTCTTACTTTCACTTTGAGTGTGTTGACCGGGAGTTTATCCAGGGACACAGTCAGAGGGAAGATGACTTCATCATTCAGAACCACTGGCTCATCCACAGGTGACTGAACAAGATCACAAGTTGGAGAAAACACATAATACAAAGACCTTTAAGAACATTAAAACCACCCACTATAACTTCTTACTTGTCCTTGAGGAGCATTTAGGAAAGGTTTGCACAAATGGGTGTAACTACAAAGACGGCTGTGCAAACATTAGTCCAAGCTCCAGTCTTCATTCAGAGTCGTTTTCTCACAGTGTGTTTACAATAAGTATATTATAAAACATACAGACACTGGTGGTAATGGCTCCTCAGCAACAATATCACTGCACCATTTCTGGAGCTAGACTTATTCTGAGGTTGCGGTCCTTTATACTGCATAAAGAAGGAACCATTCAGAAGGCCAAACGTTAAACCACAACCCCTTTATGAAACCCCATGTATTCACTTCTGTCCTGGGGTTTAAGTGAACAATTAGTAGCCAATCTTTTGCGACCAGATTAAATTATTATAAATTATTAATAGTAGTGGTAGTATTCATTGATTGATCCCTATAAGCAGAGCAATGACACGGACACGGTGATGGCCGTTAGTGTTCTTTTTGTGTTTAGTGTTTCACCCCTTACTGTAGACTTACTGCCCACATGTCTTGTTGGTCAATCTTATATCGGTACAGTTTGACAATACATCTGACCTTTCTTTTATCTACAGTGTAAGCTAAATGCCCTCTCTAACCGTTATTTAATGGTCAGTTTCTGACAAATACTGGCAGAATATTTTAGGTCCACAGGTTCTCTGAGTGTTTAATAAAATCCCAGCACAGCTGATACACTCATACCAGTGCCGTACTGACCCGAACATACCACTACAATATCAGTATCATTGCTGCAAATTACTGCACAACAGCTCACCACCCAAATTTTATCCAGACAGTGATGCTTCAATGGCACCCTCTTTCCAGTCATGTTTCGGGCAAAGCATGTGAGACAGACTGTACGTAAAGCAGAGGCACCAAAGCCAGCAATTGTAAACCTACAAGGCCCACCAGTGTGGCAGGTGAACCTGATAAATGGGTAATGAATGCTATGTGTACCTAATAAAGTGAAGTGTAGGTATATGGCCAGTTCAAACATTGTTCATTCACGGGTCTGATGGCGTCTATGAAAGAGCAAATATTATCAGGAAGCCTGTTATTGCTCTGACAACATACGCGCGTACACACACACACACACACACACACACACACACACTTGACAGTCTGTGAAATGACTCTAAGTAGGTTCATACTTTAGCTAAAAAGATAAATAGTAATATTAATAGTTTTGTTAATAGTATTTTATATATATATATATATATATATATATATATATATATATATATATATATATAAAAAACACACATACATACACATAGTATATGTGTAAATTAATAGATAAATAAGTTTATTTTATAAGTATATAAAGTTGGCCCACCTGCACAGGAGCTCTGCGGAACTCCCTGGCGCCGTTCCCGGGGTTATTGTGAATGAGAAGCGGCTTGCATTCCCTGAATCCCCGGTATGTCGTGGCTCCTCTGACTGAGCAGCTCGCCGCTCCATCATCTTCATCACTCTCCTCCTCCTCGGCTCCATCTTCCACGGAACGCTCCCTCCCCCGCGCCCTGCTCTCACCCGGACACACGCTGGCGAGCGCGCGCAGAGACGCGGCCAGTTCCCTCCAGCCTCGGCCCGCGCGCTCCTCACTGCACCCGGAGCCCGAGGCGCTCTGCGCGCGCAGCACCAGCAGGAAGCGCACCGTCTCCCCCAGGTACAGATGGCTGCGACGCGGGAGGGTGCGGTACCGGGCCGGGTCTGACAAGTCGGAAATGGGCACTGCGGGGAAATACATAAAATACTCGCACTGCGATTCCATCATCAACACCATGACTGGGGTGTTATCACCGTGAAAGCGGAGAGAGCGGGCTAGGCTAGGCTAATAGATCCGGGTGGCCTGTTTAACTAGCAGGGAGGAAACATCTTCTCCCCAGACATAAATCCTCGAATCGTCTTTCCAGTGTAGGTCTATTTACATTGCAATTATCTGCAATAAATACCATTCAAATACATCCTAATTTGTGCCATGTCGTTGCTCTGTTAGCTCCTTCGGTACATTCAAACCAGCTTGCAGGCCTATTAATCGAATCACAATGGAGCGCAGATAAGGAGCTGAAATACAACTAGGCAGCAACAGTAGACTATCGAGAAACAGTCCTGACACAGTTCTATGCTAATGCACAAGCGCTGACATGAACTTTAATAAACCTAAACACTGTCTTCTGTAAAAAAAAAAATAAAAAATAAAAACAGAAAAACAAATACTACCTTCAGTTATTACTAGCTATGAACCCATCTAATCCCTTTTCATACCACTTTTTTCCAGCCCTGCTGAGAATCAAGCTGTCTGATCAGCTGCCAAAACACCAGACTAGCTGGTTAATATGGTAGACCATCCGTGCCAGTTTTTTCCAGCCTCATTATTTGATAAGGAGTGTTAAGTTTTAGCCTTCACCTTCCCCAGTTGGTAGGGGAGAGCTGGCTGGTGGTGAGAATTTGGCAGGTGGAGAAATTGTGGAGAAAATGGTCAAATATATGTTTGAGTTTTCTACTTGTTTTACTGTTGTGTTATTTCTTTTAAAATTGACCTGTCGATGAAATTGTACTAGTAACCCTAATTCAGAAACCAATTGGAAAAGAGGGAAATGGCCCGTTTTAGCACCCTGAGCTGTGTTATGGCAACTGGTTAGACTATTTATTATTGAGTTCTTTTAGTTATCACTTTGTTTGGTCACATTAATTGAATGGGTTTAATTAAATCCGCAATAACTCAAAAACAAGTAGGTCTACAAAATAATGCCAACTTATTTGTTTTTACTATGTTCTGCTTGGGCAGAATTTAGTCAAATAAAGTGCTATGGCTCTGGTAAACAGACAAAATATTTTTTGTACACCTTTAACTCTGTACAGAGTCGATCCTTGGAAGTTATTTTACAGTTAAAGGGCCACTGGATGCGAAACGTTTGAGAACCTCTAGTATAGGCTACGGAACAAATTTAGAAAACTTGGTCCTTTGAATACAAAAAAACAAACAATTCAGTTGTTTCTGTTATCGAAAGTTTTTATTTTTTTTATTCCATTCAACCCAACCAGGTCAACTTCTCGAATTAATCTACATACAATTAAACTATAGATCCAAGACCAGATACTTACAAAGGTATTTTGAAAAGTTCTTTCTAACCAAACCTCAATATTCAAGTAACAAAAAGAAATAGAATAAATATCATACACAATTTCCTAAGGTTCAAACGGAATATTTACTGTATTGTAAATATTTGTGTTTTAAATTGACTATAATGTAACACATTATGACAGCGTATCAGTATCACATTGAATTTGCAGCATAGATATAAGATTCTGGTACTGAGGAAAGTTTGTTGGGTCAGCAAAGCTTTCTTGCTTCATATTTCTTAGACATCTCCCTGTTAATATTTTGTTTGGTGTCAGTTGCATCCATTCTCCAATAACTCTGTAACATCCTGTGCCTTAGGGGTTTGTTTTGTCAGATATAAGAGCAACAGTAAAAACACACAAAAAACAAATTCATCTCAATTATAGCTTAGGAATTATATTTTCACAGTCACAGGTTCTGTATTTCCTAACTAAAAAGTATCGCCAACTCTTTGGTGTACGTTTAACTGAAATAGCATCAGTGATGTAAATGTAAAATTCAAGTTTTCTTTTGTGTACCATCATTGACTATAAGATATCAACTCTTTGAGATCAATTATGACAGAGCAGCAATCTAATACAGGTTGTAAACAGAATAATGGAAACACCGGCAGACCAGTAATAAGGGCAGTTTTTGTCTACAAAGCCATTTCTCTGTTTGTTTTTTTTTATGCGATCATGTCAGTAGAAAACAAAACTGCCAGATGGAGGCAAATTGAGCTGAAGGCTTAATTTAGTCTTGTAAAAAAAAAAGAAGAAAAAAGAAACAACAACAATTTCATCAAGAGCTGACAAAAAAATTAATCAAATCTAAATCAAATCATATTGCTTTCTTACAATCCCCTAAAAGCTGTTGTGTATTTACTGGTTGACAAATGGCAGCCCCTATACAGTACAAACTTTGTGAATATAATGATGCACAGCTTTGGTTGAGACCAAAGAGTCTTAATTAGTATTCAGCTTCATTTCCATCATGCAAAATGTTGGCATAAGTGTTGGCACACACTTTCAATCCCCCTTACAATTTGCCATCTTTTAAAAAACATTCGCTCTAAATATTGATTTAGAATATGGAGGGAAAAAAATCTAACAGATTTACACTAGAAATGTTTTTGTTTTGATTTTCTCAGACTCCAATACTTCCCCATAGATATTGCCCTCGGCCCAAGTGAATTTGTCATAGAAAAGTATAGCAAAATACAAAATCATGATGTACTGTGGCAATAACAGATGAATCTGGATTCCTATTAAACAGTGGTGTCAGTGAGTGCTATCTATAAACATGCACAAAGTATTTTAACGTACACTACACATCATATACTTACTATAATTATAATGATTACACATGGAGTGTTCTGCTTTAATAATTATGCTTGAACTGATAAAAGCTTTAAACTTAAACATGGAAGCTGAACGCCCTGTTAATATGTTCAGCTTTATCAAGCTGTACGGTGCATTTCAGTCAAATTCATACCAAATGTACATATAGTCATTCTGCATATCACAAGATTGAGATACATTACATACATTAAGATTAGTTTTTTAGAAGGAGAAAACATGAATACAACAAGCATTTTTAATCAAGCCCTGTTCCAATTTGTTTCATAAAGTAAGGCAAAATCTCTACATTTTGGATTTTAGATTCGGGCACATTATACACAGTATTCGATTATTTACGGACATTCTAGCTTTCCTGTATCCAGTTAACATTCACCATCTGCAAAGTATTCATCTCTGTCACTCCAATTTCACTAGAAAACCTCAGCATAATCATGCACAAGTCTACCTACATCAAGTCTGTTAAGTGGTATCTGTTCACTGATAAAAAAAAATAAAATAAAATAAAACACTGAAAGGTATTGGTAAAACTACTCTAATGTTTAAGTACACTAGGACTTTACTAATGATTATAATTCAAATTCCTCTGGAATGTCAAATAAATACCATTTAGACACAGATATTCAAAAATGCAGAATAAATAAGAGAAAAGAACCTCTGACAGGAGCCAAGAGGTAGATTACAGTGAGCGAAATAACCTATTCCATCTTTCCATCTAATGGACCAAAAACAGCCAATTATATATTTCATTTATGCTCAATTATTTCAGTGTCATCAACTGGAGACATTTTATGTAGCTTATATAATATGCACCATGATACAATGCTATGACCATAACAAGCCCTGTTATGGTAACCAATGCAAAAATAACAGGGCTGTAGCAGTCCATAAAGGACTTCGTAGTTTTTTTTTTGTGATTGTTGCAGCCAAAAATTCTTGATTTTGCTGCATTTTATTTTTTAAATTTGTGATGCAATTTGCAGAGGGTTTTTTTATTTAGTGAAAACAAAATTGTTTTGCACAATCTTTCTTAGTGCTTTTTTTTTGATAAATGAGACTGTATTAGCTGCACTCATGTTCGACGAACGTGAATAATTCATTTGAATTCATTTCAGCAATCGTAACATCCTGGAGGGACTGTGCTGTAGTATTCCAAACAGTGAGCCTTCCTCCTGCAGTCCTGCACTACAAAGCCTACTGCTGCTGTGATGTACTGATAATAAATCAATTGCTGACACCCAAACCAATGTCATTGATTTTCATTCTATTTCTTTCCAAGATTTGTGCCAGACAGTAAGGAAACTATGGTTCTGCTTTAGTGGTATTTGTACCCCAGTCGATGGCTTTACGCTCTATTTCAGCACCATCACTAGGCATAGAAGCAGTGTCAATCTGAAAAGTGCTATGTGGCTCAATGCCACAATTGTCAATGTGTGGGACGGAGCGTGAAATGAAATGTAAAGTGTGTTTGTGGGAGTGAGAGACAATGGATAGCATTCTAAATGCTTTCATACCATCACAGCTCAAGGAAAGCAGCAAAAGAATCCGACACCATGCACCATGATGTAAACAAGCTGCATCACACATCACCCAGCATGCATCATTCCCACTGCTGTATACTGGGGCCATTTGCATTGTATTTGTACCACTGCATAACTCAATACAGTGCTCTTTACACACTGACATCCAAATCACATGATTTAATGCATGATACCTAAAAAGGGCAGGATAAAGAGAAGTTTAGAAGATCAAGTCTTACAAGTCAGGATCTAACTCTGGCTCTGAGTAGTCCAGTGCACAGGCCCAGTGGAGCCATGAATCAGGAAAAAAGTGCAGCTATTTCACTCACTATCTCAGTTTCCCCATGTCCACATGTTCTTGGGATTGATTACGGATCAGTATGGTTCCATCCCAATCTCTCTCTAATGACTCTCCAGCATGATGTCCAGTCCTATGATGTGACAAATCCTTCTTAACAGCAAGCCCAATTGCAGCCACTGCTGCTCCTGGAAGTTGCTGGGCACGTGGAAACTGTCGGAGATCCAACAGATCCTTGTATTGGATCTCTGGCCTAATCATACGCAGACAAGCTTGCCTCGTGGCATTGTCCAGACCCGGCTGCAACTCGTACCCCAAAATCTTCACCAGACCACTCTGGAAGGGTCGGATGGCCCTGTCCCGAATGCGGCTAGCTTCAACCGGCCGGCCTCCATCACGCAGACATACACGGGCCAGAACCTCACGTCTACTCCTCAATAAGTTCACCTCAGTGTCCATCCTCACTCGTCCGAATCTCTCCACCTCGTACCAGAAAGTGCTGTTAAAGGCTTGGTACAGGTGCCAGTCCAGGGCGTTCCACTCCCGCAGCTTCTGACGCTGCTCTTCCGTCAGTGCCAAAGATGCTGGAGCAGCGGCATTTCCCACCCAGCCTGACCTGCTTTTGGATATCTGCTGTCTGGCATTCAGGTTAAAGGATACAACAGCATCCAGAGGCCAGCAAAGAGCATGTCGGAGCAGCACCATGGACTGGTCAAAGTACTCAGACAAAAGGATAAGTTTAAAGTTGCGTCGTACCGCTGCTTCACCACGTTTTGCAAGTGCCAAGGAGTAGTTAGCATTGTGATCAAGGCCAAAGTCAAACCACAGCAGGTTGCGAGCATAGTGGTTGTTGCGCAGCCGGGGGTCATAGTATTTGTTCGGGTTATCTGCAAAGTCGCCTAGTCCCTTTGAACGCCGGAAGGCAGGAGCAACATTTTTGTAATAGGCATAGGAGGATTCGGCTAATGCCACAGGGTCTCGTAAAATGGAGAAATAGAAAGTATTTGCAGGCATGACTTTCTCCACCTGTGGACAGAGAACAGACATACCACTTTTATTATATAATATTAGTATCTAGTGAATATTATGTGTACTGTACATGTATACAATTATAAACCGTTTCACAGCTCTACTCCTGGAGATCCACTGCCCTATAGAGTGTGAGGTTTCCCATACTCTCAACACGCTAGTTAAGCACTTCACTTTATAGAACTGTACTGGGTGAGATGGATTTAGGGAAAACTGTGCAGGGCAGTGTGTCCGCTGCAGTTATGTAAATCTACACACTTTTAAGCGCTATATATAAATTCCACTCAAGAAAATGTGGCATTGATCAGAGGAACCACTTGTACTTTGAGCTGGGTCACTAGAACAATCCTAACACACCTACATTGCCGCTAGAGTAGTTGCTCCCTCTTGTGGACCATCATCTGCCTGCTATGTGTGAGTAGGTGGATGGGTAGGTGGTTAAGTGAGTGAATGAGTGGACCGCATGCATTCCTAAGAGTGTGTGGGATTTACTACAAGTTTCACAACTGGAACATGAACACAGCATTATTGATGCAAAGCACTATTCTTACAGAGTATCCTGTATTTAACCTCTACATCACTACAATACATCTGAAGTACAGTTCTGGCCTGAATATTTCTAGATAAGATAGCTGAAGCCTATACTTGTTATATGGACGTTGTTCTGCGTTGAATGGCAATGTTCTAATGAAAGTGAAACAATATTAGGAGTATGGAAGCTTTGAAATATTTATCTTTCTAAGAGTTTTAACAGCTTTGTATCTACAATAGATGAAACTCTTCTGGCTGTAAGTGTTCGGTTATCAGTGCACTAAATTGCTAATGTCACTCGGATCATCTGTAAGTAACTAGGTGACAGTAATGATTTACAAAGCTAATTTATTTCTTGGATTAGCCTCCTTTACTCATCCCCTAATGCCTGGGTTCAGACAAAGGATATTTATTTGGATTATTTTGCTCTCGGCCGTGAGTGTCGCCAAGGCTGTCCTTTATCCCCTCTGCTTTTTGCTGTCGCTATCGAGCCTCTGTCTATCGCTTTAGGATCTTCTCCCTTGTTTAAAGAATAGTTCAATACAGTGTAGAATACAAATTGTCGCTATACGCTGATGATTTGATTTTTTTTTGGCTAATTTAACTCCCCTTATCTCAAAGGTTAAATCTAACATTCAGAGTTGGGGTAAATTACCCCTTTCTCTAACTGGCAGGATCAATGTCGTCAAAATGAATATATTACGGAAGTTTCTTTCTTGTTCCAGCAAGTTCATCTTTCTCTGTCAAAATCATTCTTCGATTCACTGGATAAGATAAGATACTTTTATTTGGGGAGGGAAGCCACCAAGGGTTGGAAAATCTTTATTACAGAAATGTAAACTTAGTGGAGGACTTGCATTACCCAATTTTCAGTTCTATTACTGGGCTGTGCACATCCATAAACTTTGCTACTGGGTTAAATCTCCTGGATCTTCTTGGTCTAAATTGGAACTATCTTCTTGTGGGGAATCCTCTTTACCTGCTTTGCTTTATTCCTCTTTACCTACAAAACTCTCCCTATATAATGATAATCTAGTTGTCCTCAACACACTTAAGACTTGGTATCAATATAGATGGCGCTTTAAATTTGTAGGTGCATCCTCTTTGGGTCCTTTAATCAACAACCATCTGTTTCCTCCGTTGTGTTTGACTCCACATTTTCAGTGTGGTATGACAAGGGTATTAAACAAGTTAGAAATCTGTATGCCGATGGTGTGTTTGATAGCTTTGACAATCTGTCATCTACTTCACTGTGACGCATTTTTTTCAGTATTTTCAAATTCGGAATTTCGTTTCTAGATGTTTTCCTAATTTCCCCTCTGCGCCTCCTGAACAGGCATGGGAAAGCTTGTTTTCAAACAATCCACATCAGAGAGGAATGATTTCTAGGATTTATTTTATTCTGGCGCTAGGTAGTGAGTCGAGTAACAAAATTAGGAATGCGTGGGAAACAGAGTTAGGAGTACAGATAAGTGAGGAGTTTGGGAACATGCTATAGGGAGGGTACAGACTACCACTTTGTGTGCTCGTCTTGGACTTGTGCAGTTTAAAGTTTTAAACAGAGACCATGTGTCCAAGTCGAGACTTTCTGTGATGTATCCGGACATAGAGGTCAAGTGTGATAAATGCCATGGCTCTCCCTGTCACCTTTGCCATATGTATTTTTTCTGCCCTGATCTCCATGGTTTTTGGTCTGGTTTTTTACCATCATGTCCATTATTCTCAGGGTAGATTTAAAACCTTGCCCATTGATTTCTCTATTTGGGATTCCTGATTCCTCAGTTCCATTGAGCTCGATACAAAAGGATGTTATCGCTTTCACATCCCTTATAGCAAGACATTCCCTACTGTTGCATTGGAAGTCTGCTAAATACCCATCTATCTCCCAGTGGCTAAAGAACGTGATGTTTTTTCTAAAACTCGAGAAAATAAGGTATACGATGAGGTGTTTTTTTTTTTTTATAAATGACATACCTTTATTGTATATTTTATGGAGTTACAGACACTTCCCACTTAAATATTTGTGCCTGTTGTTGGGTTTTTACAATATCTATATAACCAGCGACAGTTATTGGGTAGCCATGACGAGCCCGGGGGTCGGGTTTTCGATACTTTTAATTTTGTTTTCCTTTGTTAGTATAAAAAGAAAACAAAAACCTTTGGATGAGTGTTATAAGCCAGGTCTAAGAATTGCTTCACTACTAAAAATCACGTCATTCAGAGGACACACTGCTTAATGAAGTATTGTTGCATGACAAAACTCCAATAACATTAAAACATAGTTAACAACATTTATTCACATACCTCTGGCTTGTAAAAGCGCATGTGGTTTCCCATGATGTCAAACTTGGCTACATGGGGACCCCTGTACCCTTTGACCCTCTGGGCTATGAAGGGGAGAGGATAGCCAAACTGGTAGCCCATTGGGAGAGCAAAAAGCAGGCCCTGCTCCTCACCGAAGCGGTAAAGCATGTTGAGAACGGTGCTGCTGGCTGTCTTGTGGGTCTTCAGGAACATGATGTGTGTTTGGGGCCTGCAGGAGCCAAGAGGAGGCCCCTGACCTGTCTCCGTAAGAGAGAACAGAGACCGAGGCCGCTCCGGCTGTACCCAACTAACAGTATAAGAGACAAACAATGACAAAGGTATGTGATAAGAGATAATAATAGAGAAACAGCATGGTGGTGCTAGAGTAAGTAAAAAGAGTCTTACTGACATTTTTCGTTCTATACATTGGAACAACATGCCATTTCTTCATAACCATAGTCAAATAGCACAGATCACACCCGCACTGGATGCAAATTGGATGGCAATGTACAATGGAAGCTATTGAGACTTTGTAACTGTTACTATATGTTTCAACCAGTAGGGTCCCATAAAAGGGGGAGACTACAGACTGCAAACTACAGAATTAAATTATTCTTTAATTCCCAATTGCTCAGAATACCGTAATTTCCGGACTATAAGCCACTACTTTTTTCACACGCTTTGAACACTGCAGCTTAAACAATGATGTGGCTAATTTATGGATTTTTACGGGCTAACGAGCTTCATGACGCCAAAACATTTAGCCTCGTCACATCGGACCAATGAAATTACCAAACAGGTTACAGTGGACCAATTTTGAGTAATTCTGAGGCTGTTCAATTCCGACACTGAAGAAGATGATTTTAGTGGTTTTAGTGCGCAGGAGGAAGATGAAGATAGCGATCAATGACTTTTCCTGGTAGGCAACTGTATTTTTTTTTTTTTAACCAGCCGTGTTACAGGCACTGTTCGGAAAAAAAGCATTTACGGTACGTATTTTATTAAAAGTTTTAAAAATTGTTACATCTTTTTGTGTAAATATCTCATGTTACAACGTGGACACCTGCGGCTTATAGACAAGTGCAGCCTATATATGTACATATATACATTTTTTTTACTTTTTAAAGTTTGTGGGTGTGGCTTATATTCAGGTGCAAATTATGGTAATTTTCTTGGTGATGGTTAGTACTGTGAGAAGAACGTTGGCGTTTCTCTTAGGAATGTTAATTGTTGATGGTGATAGTGGTATAGTGTGGTTTAGCAGGAAGGATTGCCAAAATTGGCAAAAAAAAGGTGGATTGGTGTGCAGCCTTATATGGCACTGCTTAAGTGCAAAGGAAGCCTGGGAATTAAGTTCAATGTAGTCTATTTGACAAAGACTTGGAAATGTCGCACAAAAGAGAAGAGAGACAGAGAAGCCTCTGTTTCCTCACAGGAGAGTGATAGAGAAGGAAGGGAAAGGGAATAAATGAAAGTAAGGTAATAAGGGAGAAACAAACTAAAGGAACCCAATGAGAAAGAAGTAGGTCAAGCTCCACGACTTCCCAAAGTAAATGTGATCAGTTAGAGTGATACTGTAGCTGCAATCAAAGCACTATAAAAAGAAAAGACACCCCACGAGTAATGCACAAAATGTTACAAAATTAATCAATGTTTAGTATACTAACAGCCTAAGCAACAAAATCCATTTACTTAATTTGATTATTTAGTAATGATTTAACTGCAGCCTTACAGTTTAAAAAAAAGAAAAGAAATGGTTCTGGAAAAGGTGAGAATGCCAAGAGAAAAGAAAAAATAAGTACAGTAATAATACCAGACTCGTGAAATGGGGGAAAAAACTCTAACTAAATATAGAATACATTTTCTATTAGTCATTTTTTTTATACTTGACACACTGTATATGTGTTCACTTAATGTACTTTACACATTTGCATATATTTGCATATATATATAGCTCAGAGGTATTCCGAATTTTTTCCTATAAGCCCCACTTCTGAGTTTTTGAGAATTTTCACCCCCCTCCTCCAAACAAACAGAAAAAAACTTGTCAACTTATTGTCAACTATTAACGGGAAAATAGGTCTTATAATACAGCAGAAGGGGATGGTATTTTCAATTGAATCCTTTTACAAATATCTTGTCTAATGTCCCTACTGAAACCACGAATGGAGAGCAAATCAAACAAAGAGTTTGATTGCTTTCTACAGTGTACAATACACTTACAATTATTTGTAACCATTAAAATGTTTTGTAAAGTCATACAAACACAGCACGACTCTGCTCACTACCTGAAATCCTACATTCTCACTAGCAAGAGACAAAGTGACAGACGATCGTTCATTCTTTATGTACATGAGGGACATGCGGCTGCAAATTCAGAAACGGCAAGCAACAAGTAGCAACGTGTCAAGTAACAGTTGAATTGATATTTGGTGTGAGATTTCTTCAATTTCCTGCTCGCAAGTTTAGTTCCTACCTGGAATTAAGACACAATTACTGTTTTAAACACAAAAATCTTCGAAAAAAACTTACTACGGTGGTATCAGCTTAAGTTGTCCTATTTGATTAGAGACATTAGGAAGAAAAATAAAGCTTTAAAGGAAGTAGCAGAAATTGTTGTTGAGTGAGTGTATGCAGCTGCCAACAAAGCAGGTGTGAAGCCTAGAATGTAACATGTTGTTCAAACAATTTACACACTATTTAATTTATATTTAACAAGTTAGCTTTAGAAGCTTTTGCATTTGGCTACTACTTTTTTAGCATCGGAACAAAAATAAGACTTTGAAACCGTTGAAGCAAGGGTCTTTCTTATTTTTTTGGTTGATTTGAAAGTCACTATCTTTGACTGAGTAGTAGGTCAAATATATTATTAGAAACCAAGTGGTTAGCATTTCAGCATTGGACATGCCTGCTATGTTGCTTGCATTCTAGTCTTTCCCAATTAAAAAATTTAACAGATTTCTTTGATCACAAAAAGTAATGACCGAGGAAAAATGTCATTATGTGAAATGTAGAATGGTGAACAGGCCACCTTCTGACCTTTTATTGAAGAGGACCCCCAGGAGTTGGCCTGCAAAGGCGATGACCACAAACACAAGGAGCGCTTTCCACTTGGGTCCCAGCCGATAGCATCCCAGCCAGCGCATTCTCCTAGTGCAAAAATAAATTAATATTTAGAGTACTCTGCCATGGTAGATGATGTAAGAGCAGAGAAATGAGGTGTCCACCCAGCAGCAGAAAAGATAGATGGAGACAAACAAAAGTGGATTCATATAGTAAACCAAGAAATGAAAATGTACAGTGGAAATGAAAATTACATACACTACCATTAAATCTAATTGAATTCGTATAATTACTTTTTGTAACAAATTTACATTATGTTGGTAACGTGTCTTCTTCATCATAGCTTAAAGGTCTGGCAATGAACTAACTCATTTCCAGGTAACCAGTGAATAAAAAACAACATTAAGAACATAATATTATGATATGTGAAGATTTAAAACTGGAAATATCAAGGGATCATATATTTGGTTCCAAGTGCTTCACTGCTCTTCGGGTTCAATACTCCTCTGGTTCAATACTAAACACATATTTTGCCTGTAAATCTCTGAGAACTTCATGTATGTTTTTCTATTTTATTTTAACACAAAAACAGTGCAGGACATTATATAAATATTAAGTTAAAAAGCACTCTCAAGCATGTGTGTGTGTTTTACATAAGTGATGTTGGTTATAATCAACAACACCCTTGTTTCTAGTAACTGGTTGGTTATCGGATCTTGTTACAATGACGGTGATAATGAAATGCTGATAATTCCATTTACTTTAAAAGTGCTGAATGATTCTGGGAATTGCGAACTACAATGGGAAATAAACAGGCTGCACTCAGACACATGCAAGCATATAACAATGTAACAGATGTGTGTAAGTGTTACTTCCTGTGTGTGCCTACGTACAGATGCAGGAAATTCTTAGAAAACACCAATTCAATGAGTTACGTGGCCGACCTTTCAGATCTAGGAATTGATCACGTTTATGATCCAGCAAGCTAAAACTGATGATGGCTGGCTATTGCTATAAATAAAGTCAACCGTCACTGAAGATTATAGTACATGTCTGTTTGAATTGCTGCTGGAATAAATGTGATACAGTGAGTAAAGCTTAAAGCAGATTCATGTTCGACATTAAGAGATCTGATAGCAACACTGATCTTATGCCAAGCCAACCGATCTCAACACATGGACACATGGGGTAGTGCTTAAAAAGCGTGCTTTCAAGGAATAATGTTTGAACAGATTCTGAAATGAACAGAGTGCACAATCAAGTATGGAAGGTCTAGGAGGAATAATGTGCATGCGGGGTGGAGTGGGTGTGAATGTGGGCGGAGATTGCTCCGTCCCCCCACCCCCCTTTTTTCCAAAATGTCTGTGCAAAACCAGATGAAAAGACAGACTTTTAAACACGTCCAGATTAAATTGACTAAGCTTCACTGTCTACGCTGTGACACTTAGGACTTTGTGTTGTTACAGTTGTTAGGCAACTGCACACAATTATTCTGCCTATCTTTTTTTTTTATAAATAACATTAAGGGGGGAAAACAAGGAGATGATTGTGTGGACAACTCGACTCCGTTGCGCTAAAGAATGAAGAAAACAAACGTCTCTTTATCCTGTAATCTGATGCACAACGCAGCAGCAGTGGCTGATAACTGCGTACTACGTTCAATCACTATTTTAACTCCAGTGCATGAAGAGACAATGAAGGAAAAGTGTGTGCGATGATCGAGGAGCCTTTGTTTTGACATGCCCGCTATGGCTTGTCTCGTATATCGCCTCCCACAATGTTAGCCACAGCCTCACTCAGAAACCATCACTCGCCGCCAGGTTTAGCGCTGATAATAAATCATTGCTGCTCGCGCTTACCTCGCAAAGAGTCTGAACAGCATGATAAAGCCGGGCCGGAGTCGGCAGAGAACCGGTGCATGTCGGCTAAGATCGGCAGGAACGCTTCAGATCCACCCAACCACCACCACCATACCCTGCGACCGATTCATGGACACAAATCCAGTCCAGCTAAAAGGACAGCGGAAGTAACTGGTCTCTGATGCGTGCGGTATACTGTCTCGCACCCGCGGCTAATTCGCACTGTTTCTGATTCTGGAGATCAGCAGATAGAGATGATGGCGCGCTTTGTGTGTGTGTGTGTGTGTGTGTGTGTGTGAGAGAGAGAGAGAGAGACTGTGTGTGTGTGTGTGTGTGTGTGTGCGTGTGTATTCAGGTAGAGGAGGGGGAGTGAGTGGGTGTGTTTTGGAGCGGCTTCACACAGTTTAATATAAACCGCTCTCTGACGTCACACCCCAGCGGCGAGGATGCAGTTAAACGCACTAAAAAACTATTTGCGACAGCAATCATCTGCAAGGCTTACGTGTTTCATTTCCATTTATTACGCGGATCCAGTTCTTTTGTTAACATGGGTTACATTACACTAATCTGACTTAGCCCGACACTCCAGAGCAAACATGTAAACAGAAAGAAAAAACCTACAGTTGTTTTTCACCCTCAGCTAATCTGCAGTGCAAGCCAACTGCGAATGCAGAACAAATCACTACGAGAGCAAAGAGGTGAATCAGTGACCAGATTTTAATGCAGGTTTTCTGCGGAGTCATACTGGCTACTTTGAAAGGACATATTTGGATACCAAACTGTAGCGTGGATGTGTTCAGAACACCAACTTTCAAATACCTCTGTCAGTGACTTTCTGTAAAAAAAAAAGTTAGAATTATGCCAAAATCTGAGTCGGATTCTGACATGCATTTAAACTGAAGGCTAGCTTCCACGTATCAGATGTTTATAAGATTTCAATCCGTATATCAGAATTGAAAATGCCAAATTTCATGTGGATTTGCTGTGCAGTGTCAAAAATTTGATTTGGGCCACATTTCAATGCAGCAAGAATGTCATGAGTTTGAACATGTGTTATTGGGTATTAATCATTTTAACTTCTAAATCTGGACATCCATCCACATTCTGTACTACTTATCCAACTCAGAGTTGTGGGGAGCCTGGAGCCTATCACAGGGAACTCGGGGCACAAGGCGGGGGACACGCTGGATTGGGTGCCAACCCATCGCAGGGCAGAATCGCACACTACGCACAATTTGAAAATGCGAATCAGTCTTTGGACTGGGGGAGGAAACTGAAGTACCCAGAGGAAACCCCTGAAGCACAGGGAGAACATTTAAGCTCCGCACACATAGGGCAGAGGCAGGATTCGAGCCCCAACCACAGAGGTGCGAGACAAACCTGCTAACCACTAAGCCACTGTGCCCCCTTGAATCTGAAAACTAAAAATATTATAAATCTTTATAAATCTTGCAACATTGTTGGCTAAATTTCATATATATATATAGATCAAAACCAACAAGACTAATTCTTTGCTCTGCTTGACTGTGAATTATAGCCCACGCTGAGTTATTCACTTCTTCCAGGCAAAAAGTGAACTATCAAACCAGGGACTTTTTGGCCCAAAATGTTTTTGGGGGGATGTTTATACGATCTTTGCTGTGTAATACTGCTCTGTTCTATGCTTGCTCAACCACTATGTGAAATACATAATTCATTGCTGATTAGTTAAATGGACTGTAGCAGGTAGAGGTATTTACTTCACAATATTATGAATTATGCAAGTCTATTGTTGAGACTGTGTGCGACTAAAATAAAAGGAAACGTGGAAAGAGTAGACAGCCAGACTGGGTATTAGAAATGGGAAGAGAGCATTGTGCCATTGAGGAACTAATAACCAACACTAACTCATAGTCAAAAATAAAACCTTGGTTTGGTAGAACAATTGTTGTGCCTTTTTACATGTCAAGATGGTCATGTATTACTGTGATTTTGGGAAAGAATGCTCATATTCTACTGTAAATTACATTTAAGTAAATCATATATGCGCTCTTGATCAAGTCATTTTCAGTCTGTGCAATAAACTGTGTGCCTTTTGCTGTGCCATGTGCCATTTTAAATAAACATAACTTGAGCATATGGACCCATAAAAATAAAATTGGAAGTCCAGTGTATGCATTTTCCAGCAGCAGATGAATGAGATCAAAGAGGTTTCATGAATACTGCAGGCCACAACAGTATGAGTCTACATTCCTTGGTTGAATTTCAAAAAGACAGACATCATGTTTGAATTTCACATTTTACAGAGAGTAAGAAAAGTTCATGACAACATACAGTAATATATCAACAGGATATAGAGTGTATATGGCTGTCACTTATTCTGTGGAATTTGCTTGACCTAACTTGTGCTTTTTAGACATAATTTTAATATGAAACCTGATCAATCACATGTTTGACCATGTTTAGACAACAGAGTTATTGAGTTTGTGCATGGCTCAGACACTACAAGAGTCTTAATTTTTCCAACTCTAATCGAAACCTTCTTAAACTGTTCATAGCAATCAACCATCATTAGCTTCTTAACCACACAACTTGGCTTGATTATCTGTGTAATATAGCATTGATTTCCTCTGTCAATTGACAAAAGAGTCCAATCCATGGAAGTTAAAATGGATTGTAGCCCTTTAAATGCCAGTTACCTTTCTGCCCCCTTTATTATTTTATAATATAAAATATTATAGTGCTAGTGCCCTAAGATGGACTAGCATCCCAACCATGGTGAATTCTTCTGCCCTGTACCCAGTTATTACTGGGACAGGCTCTACGTAGTTCCACTGCAACCCTGACCAGAATAAAGTGGTTACTGAATATCAGTGATATATTGTATTTCACGTAGATGTCTTATGATATTTCTTTTGTCATGTCACCAAATTCAATATTAACTACAGAATGTGGAGTCATGTTTACATGGTATTTATTTATAGGATATTGGAATGTACAATAGAAGGTAGGAAAGTAATATAGATTACACATTTTCATATAGATCCCTATGTTCACTATATGGACTATATGTAGACAGCAGACACTCATATGTGCTTTTTCCATCCATCCATCCACCCATCAATCCATTTTCTATACCGCTTTATCCTTTTCAGGGTCACGGGCATATGTACTTTTTGAACATCCCATTCCAGATTTATGCACACAGATTTAATGCCCTCCACTCTTCTAGGTAGAATTTTCATTAGTTTCATATGAAACATTTCTGTGGTGATTTGCCCTTTCAGTCACAAGAGCATTAGTGAGGTCAGACAATGATGTCAGGCTAGGAGGCCTGGGGTATAGTTGGCATTCCAGTTCATCCCAAAGGTGTTCAATGGGTTTGATTTCAGAGCTTATTGCAGGCCACTTGAGTTCTTCCAGACCAACCTTGGCTAACCATGTCTTTATGGACCTCGTTTTGTGCACAGGAGCATTGTCATGCTGGGACAGGGTTGACCCCTTAGTTCCAATTAAGGGAGATCTTAATGCTACAGCATAAAAAGACGTCCTATAGAATTGTGTCCTTCCACCTTTCCAACATTTTTGAGAAGGCACAAATATGGGTGTGATGGTCAGGTGTCCACATGTTTTTGTTCATATACTGTAGGAACAAATAACTTCAAAGTATGTCAGAGAAATCATATAAATTATACATAAAACAAAGTCTATTATTATTATTATCATTATAAACATCAGAAAGAACTGCTAAACAAGCATTATGAGAGTCAGCCAGGTCTCACAGTCTTTTATATACTATGTAGTATTTATAATATAGTATAGCTACAGTGCTGTGAAAATGTATTTGAGTATCTCAATTATTTCTTCGGTTTTTGTGTATATCTCATTATAAATTGTTTCAGAAAATAAGACAAAATTTAAGATGAAACAAAGACAACCTGAGTAAACACAAAATACAGTTTTTAAATGATAATGTTATTTACTGAAGAAAAAATGTTATCCAAAACCATCTGGGCCTGTGTGAAAATGTATTTGCCCTGTAGTTACTAATTCCTCAAATCTATGAAACTGCATTCATAATGGGGTTCAGCTGGACTAGACATAACCAGGCCTGATTACTGCAAATCCTGTTCAATCAAATCAACATGCAAATATAACTTTTTCAACAGCATGAAGTTGGTTAAAAGGTCTTACCCAGTAACACACTATGCCAAAATTGAAAGAAATTCCAGAAATTATGAGGAGGAAGGCAATTGAAATACATTAGACTGGTAAGGATTACAAAGCTATTTCAAAGGATCTGGGACTCCAAAGAACCACAGCGAGAGTCCTTATCTCCAAATGTAAAAACTCAACACAGTAGTGAACTTTCCCAGAAGTGGCCAATCTTCCAAAATTCCTCCAAGAGCACAGCTACGACTCATCCAGTAAACGACTCATCACAAAATAGCCAAGGACAACATCAAAGAAACTGCAGGCCTCTCTTACATCAATAATAATAACAGGTCACTGTTCATGACTCCACTATCAGAAAGACACTGGGCAAAAACGGCATCCATGGAAAAGTGGTGTGGTGAAAAACACTGCTAACCCAGAAGAAGATTAAGGTTCCTATGAATTTTGCCAAAACACACCTTGATGATCCTCAAACCTTTTTGGAGAATGTTCTGTGGACTGATGAGTCGAAAGTGGAACTGTTTGGAAGACAGGGGTCCTGTTACATCTGGCATAAACCAAACACAGAATTCCACAAAAAAGAACATCATACCTACAGTCATGCATGGTGGTGGTGGAGGTGTGGTGGTGTAGGGATGCTTGGATGCTTCAGGATCTGGGCAACTTACAATAATTGAGGGAAACATGAATTCTGTTCTCTACCAGAAAATACTAAAGGAGAAGGTCCGGTCTTCAGTCCGTAACTTGAAACTCAAGCGTAACTGGATTATGCAGCAAGACAATGATCCAAAGCATAGGAGTAAGTCCTAGTCCTAGAAGTAAGTGAAAGACTGAGCTCCAGTTATCAGAAGCGTTTGGTTGCAGTTTTTGCTGCTATAGATGGCACAACCAGATTTAAAATTTCAGTGGGTGGTTAGTTTTTCACATTGGTTTAAGGTGTTGGATAACTTTTTTTTGTGCTTCAATAAAATAAATAAATAAATAAATAACAACTGTATGGTGTGTTGCCTTTGTTTATGTTGTATTTTGTTCTAAGATCTAAAACTATTTATTGTGAGATATACACAAAAACAGAAGAAATCAAATACTTTTTCACAGAACTGTATATGATATACTAGGGACTAGAGCTTATTGTGACTGCCCTATCTATTTGTTTTAAACATTATAGCAAAGGTATCTACTGGGTTTAGGCTTAATGTTCTCAGGCTATTGTTGAGTCACTTTCAGAAGGTCTGAAAACCACAGACGAGAAAGCTTGGATGGGCAGAACACCCGTGTAGTCTTCTGGCCCAGTTTCTCCACATTAATATTTTATCAAGCAGGGCCATGTTCACATAGACGTGTATTATTTAGCAGGATTGTGGAGATGAGGTGCAAAAGGCAGATGAGAATCCAGCATATGGACAGCAACTGCCATAAGCAGTGGTATGAAAACCTTAGTTGTTTAAAATAGGCTTGTTGCCATAAGATGGCATTTGCTTAGAAGAAAGGATTTATAAAGATATGGATTTGTTTAGGATTTCTGTCAAGAGTGATTCAAATCACTGGCTCAGAGGAATTTTTTCATAATTTCTGGAATGTGGTTGGTTCTTATTTACATCATACTTCCACTGCCTGATCATATATAACCACATTTCCCATAAGGCATACAACCTAGAGTAATCGTTTTCATGAATACCATTCAATGGACTGTTGGGCGAGAAAACTGATCTGTATGCAATGTTTTAATCTATGTATGCAAACAGGAAGAGGTTTTCAAAAAGATTTCTGTATTTTTAATTGAGTTTTTACTGAGTAAAATATACTGTACTTTTTTTACTTTAGAGTCTAGGCAGTGTCAACTGCTATTTTGTTGACTGTGCAAATAATTTGATATACAGCTCACGTAGGCTACAGTTTGCTATAAGCTTGAATTATGGACTGCACACGGAAACTAGTTGGTGAATGTCAAATGGGATAAACACAAACAAGATTAGCCTCACTAATCGAGTGGCCAGAATAATCTGATTAATTTCAAGGTATGTAATGCTACCAGTGAATGTCCATTTAAGGACTGTTAAAAAGTATATATATATATATATATAAATGTTTTTGGGTTTTTTTCTGGATCAATGCTGAACAAGTAAGCATATGCAAACACATCTGAATGAACGCTTATCTAAAATCTAAACAACTTCAAAAACTTCACCTCAATTTCACACACATATGTGATATTTTATATTTGTTTCAGGACAGACTTTTTCTATAAAAATCAAACACACACACAGACACACTGACATATATATACATATATATATATCTATATATATATCATATATAGATAGATAGATAGATAGATAGATAGATAGATAGATAGATAGATAGATAGATAGATAGATAGATAGATAGATAGATAGATAGATAGATGTGTTTTCTATTTAATTGTTTTTTTAAAAAGGTATGAACTAATTTCACAGTAGAAAACAACATCTTGCACCTTGGTATCATTTTGGTACAACAAACACAATACAACAAACAGAATAAAAACTGTTTGTAATTAACCAAGTGAAATCCCACATTAAATGTGGCTTATAACTCAGAAAGTATCCATATAAATTGCATGCACGTAATGGTTATATTGTTACTGTAAAAATATAACTGTTGTGATTTCCCATCTCTCATGTGAATCCTGTTGGTTAACTGAAAAAGCGGAATGCCACAGTGGCCAAACGAGTGCTGCGTGTCAAACTTTCAGAAGGTGTTGTTTCTATTGGAAAGCTCAATAGTAACTATATAAAACTTTTGGGCCACTTGTGTACTCACCGTGTTGATCAGAACTGAAGCTGTAGCCGTGTTGAGTGAAGAACTTTGTGAAATTTCGCCTAGCGGTCCGAGAACTCGGTCATTCCTGCTGTAGTTGTTTCCTCAATCCGCCTTAGGAGCCAAACCCATGTGTGAGAGGACTGAGTACACTCGGAAATTATCCTCTTGTGGTATACGAGGGGGGGAAATGCAGTCCAGCTGACGGAGTGAGCGCTTTATTCCTTTCTTTTTGAAGAAGAAAAAGAAGTAGAAGAAACACTTTATTGTTGTTCTCGTCCCTTCTTAGTTTGTTTATCAGGTACTTGCAACCTAAGCCACTCTCTGGCAGTCCCCCATCCCCCACGGCATCTCCCTCTGTCTCTCCCTCTGTGTGTGGGTGTGTGTGTGTGTGTGTGTGTGTGTGTAATTTCCCCACTTAGGTCAAGCCCAATCTAAAATAAACCCACATTAGGTAGTGCTTCTGCAAGACCATTTTATGCGTACTAGTATGAAAAATGAGTTCTGTAATTGTTCTAACCCTGATTAAATTGTTCTAGATGTCTAAAAGGGTTTTACTTGGAACATTTTCTGAAATAGAGCCTGTTATTTTGGGTTCTATACATAGCCTCAAATCCAATTACAGCACCTTTTCTGTGTAGTGGAACCTGTGACATGGAAGTTTAGAAAAGAATGGGTTAAACCTGGATTATTCATGCAGAATGCAGATTCTGATGTGGAAACTAGGGGGGAAAGTTATCTTTGCTAGATTTTTTTAAAATCCCCTTTTCATGTGTTCAATTTTTAGCCGAAGAGACACATAAGGAGAAGCTCAGCTGTGGCTGGTGTGTTATTTGCTTGGCTCTGTTTTTCTGTTCCTTACTGTACTCCATTCAGCAGAACAAATGCATTCATTCATTCAACTCTGCCTGCTGGACACCACACAAAATGCACACATGGTTCACATCTGACTCTTTGTAAAAGATTGACAAGATTTACCAAGTAAGGATTAAGGCAAGGGTTCACTCATAAACTTGTTTAAAGTCACCACTTATTGCTAAAGTTTCTATTCACAAGTAGTTTTGTAATACAAAATATTGTGTATTATATTAACATTGATGTTCTTGGGTTTATTAAATTTTCTGTTGAGTTTTAGTTTAAACATAACTCATTAAATCCAGGTGGCCAGACTTAACTATAATAACTATAATAACATAATAATAACTATAGCAACTATACCAGCATTCATAGTGGTTGATCATGAGCCCCACCACTGTAACATCATTAAGTCTTTTTACCAATTTGCTAAGACACTTAAGGTTCTTATTCTTAAGGTTTACTTCTTATGCTTTAAAATCTCATAGCTGTAATATAGCCCTAAATTATTAAGTCATTATTTTCTATGTATACAGCTGAATCAATTTGCGTGTGCTCAGTAATAATGCCAGGAACTACAGAATATGCATTCATCTACTGTCGCATGGCAGAGGATATGAACAGATTTCCATGTCTCATCTGTTTCAACTTTGTTTACAGTGGCAAGGAAAAGTATGTGAGCCTTTTGGAATTTCATGGTTTTCTGAATAAATTTGTCATAAAATGTGATCTGATCATCATCTAAGTCGAGGGTATTGACAAAAATAATGTGTTTAAAATAATAACACAAAATAAATTCTGATCCCTCATGTCTTTATTGAACACACTCATTCAACATTCAAAATGCCCCCCGGCACCAATAACCTCAACCAGGTGCTTCCTGTAGCTGTGGATCAGACCTGCACATCGTTCAGGAGGAATTTTAGCCCATTCTTCCTGGTAGAACTGCTTTAGCTCGGTCATATTCTTTGAACGTCTCATGTCTTGTTCTCTTCAAGTCATTCCATTGCATCTCTATTGGGTTGAGGTCTGGGCTCTGACTTGGCCACTCCAAAAGGCGGATTGTTTTTCTGAAGCTATTCTGTTGTGGAATTGCTCCGGTGTTTTGGGTCGTTGTCCTGTTGCATCACCCAACTTCTACACAGTTTCAGCTGATGTACAGACATTCTCACATTATCCTGAAAATTGTCTGATATACTTGATATACTATAATTGTCTGATATACTGATACTATAATTCATCTTCCCCTCACTGATTGCAAGGCCTTGATGCAGCAAAGCAGGCCCAAATCATGAAGTTTCCTCCACCATACTTTAAGGTTGGGATGATGTTTTCATGATGATATGCCATGCCCTCTCTCCAACTGATGTAGTGCTGTGTGGTTTTTCCAAATAGTTCAATCTCATTTTCATCAGTCCACAAAACATTTTGACAATAGCATTGTGGAGTGTCAATGTGCTCTTTTGCAAACGTCAGGCGTGCAGCAATGTTCTTCTTAGTAAGCAGTGGTTTCCTTCATGGTGACCTGCTGCAAATACCCTGCTTGTTCAATGTTTTGCGTATTGCAGACTCATGAAGAGATGTTAGCCAGTTCCAATGATGCCAAATCTTTGGCTGTCATTTGGGGTTGTTTCTTTACCTCATTGAGTCTTCGATGTGCTCTTTGTGTCATTTTGACTGGGCGTCCAATTCTTAGTAGAGTAGCAACAGTCCCAAAGTGTCTCCATTTGTAGAATGTTTGCCTGACTGTAGACTGGTGAATTTCTAAAGTCTTTGAAATCACTTTGTAACCCTTGCCAGCTTAATGTAAATCAACAATCTTGATCGTAGATCCTCTGAACGCTCTTTCTGGCGAGGCATAGCTCACATAAGCATGTGCTTTTTGTGCAGAGCAAACTCCAAAATTTTGAAAGTAGCTGTAGTCAACACCTCCAAACTCATTTTCTTAACCAGACTCCACGTGTGCTAAAACCTGACTCCAATTAGCTTTTTTGAGGTCATTAACTCAAGGGTTCTCATACTTTTTCCACTAGCACTATGAGGTTTTTTCTCAATAAAGACATGAAATATCAGAATTTTTTTGTGTGTTATTATTTTAGACACCTAATATTTGTTAATACCCTTGACTTAGATGAAGCTCAGATCAAATTTTATGACAAAATTATGCAGAAAATCATGAAATTCCAAAAGGTTCCCATACTTTTTCTTGCCACTGTATGCATCAGTGATGGTTCAGCGGTTTGAATCTAGTAATTGGAAGATTTTGTAAATTGGTAAATTGAAATTGAAACAGAGATGCACCATTGGTTCCTTAAGCATTACTGTCAACTACACAGCTGCTATAGCTTGTATTGTATCTAGTCTTAAAGACTACAGAAGTATGTCATTACTTACATTAAAATTTTATTCCTGCATAACACACACACACACACATTATACAACATAATACTAAAATAGGCTATATTTAACAAAGTGTTTTAGACATGTTCACTAAAGAGTAAAGCATGTGTGAAGCAAAGTGTGTGCATGATTTCATAACATAATGCATAAACAGTAATCAAACATTTTGGAGTAATTTAGTCTTCACACTACTATATCACCATGTCTATCATCATTCATATCAGGAAACTTAGTCATGATCAGTGTTGGGTAAGTTACTCAAAAAAGTAATCCACTAAATATTATTAATTACTACTTTGATTACAATGCAATTTGATTACATTACTGAGTATTGCATGTAAAAAATAATCAGATTACTAATTACTTTCAAGTTACTTTCAAAAACCTATCAAACCTACCCAAATACAATATGAAGTGAAACTCATGGTTCTTTCAGTAAATTTAGTATGTGTCAGTGTATGACATGATCAGAAAAATTTGGATTCATCATAAAACTTGCCTTGGGTGTTGTCACTGTTGGTAGGCTAGCTATCATGGTGATCAGAATCCGCTTACTGATAAGAAGGTCGGGAGTTCAAGCCCCAGAACCACCAAGCTACCACTGTTGGGTTCTTGAGCAAGGCCCTTAACCCTCTATGTTCCAGGGGCATTGTATCATAGCTGACCCTGTGCTCTGACCCCTTCCAAACAAGCTGGGATGTGCAAAGAAAAAGAATTCACATGTGCTGTAATGTATATATGACAAATAAAGCTACTTATATCATCAGTTGGTTACTGGAATAAAGTTGGTTTGACGTTGGACTTTCGATATTCGCGGAAATGCGGAAATTAAGGGACCGTCTCTAAAGTTACATACGACATTGTTATACACCATTCTAACTTCAATAGAATTTGAAGGGAATGACTTACAGTCACGAAACCAACTGTAAAATGTTCATCTAGGTGTCAGGTATGAGAAACACCTTTTAGACTTTTGATATTTATTAAAATAAACTATTAAATCATATATAAATATTGTCATGTATTTTATAACTACATGGGCTCATACACAAAATATACCATTATTTAAAGCTCAATAGCATTTGAAGTGAATGATGGACAAGCACAAAACCAACTGGAATGTGTTCAGCTAGGTGTCAGGTATGAGAAACACATTTTAGAGCTTTGATATTTATTAAAATAAGCTATTAAATCACATTTAAATTAGACATGAATTTCACTGCAGAAAGGGCCCATACACAAAATATACCATTATTTTAAGCTCAATAGCATTTGAAGGGAATGATGTACAGTCACAACTGGAAAGTGTTCATCTAGGTGTCAGGTATGAGAAACAACTTTTAGATTTTTGATATTTATAGACTTTTTCCCCCTTTGGAGTGGCATATTGCTTAGGGACCTGATCAGATTCTCCAAAGAGAATACTAAAGAAATAAAAACAAGCAAAACAAATTGCCATGTGGAGCAGTGGTTCTCAATAGTGAAGAATCACATATTATGCAGAAAAAGGCTCCTGCGGCCTGCAGATTTCATTACAAAGATGTAATAACTCTCTGCAAGCAAAATACACACAGAATCAGATGATGCATAATCTTGATAGTCTGTCTCAAGGAACATCTCCAAAGCAACAGACCATTGACCAACAAGAAGAGCAATGGGACAAGAGATTCTCAAACTCAAAGACCAGCAAAGCATCGTTCAAAGTATTTTGATCCACCAGAAGAAGTGCCCCAACGAAAAAGACACAAGATAAAGCAAACATCTGAGGATCATTCAGAGGATACATGAGCCAAGGTATTATGCAGTTCTCAATCATGTCATAAGGCTTTTGTTCACATTAATTCATACCACCTTTTATCCATCCATCCATCTTCTACCGCTTGACAAGGCAATATAGGACAGAAGAGTGGCAGTGTGATCAGGAAAATACCCTATGAGCTGGGAAAGGAACCCTTCACAGTAGGAGAGATGCAATTGATTTGTCACCTTTCTCTACATTTAGACTCAACAAAGATTTAACAAATAAATAGGTTTTTAACATGAAGAATGTTCATGATTTTTTTTTATTTACACTGCCTAGAGAGTACTTCAAGATGAGAAAAAACTGTTTCAGTAAAAGTGACTGGATGGACATAAAATGGAATGGAGGACAAATTAGCCATTCCACACAACAGGACTGGTACAGCTGAGGAGTGTTTGTCATGCAGGTTGGATTCCCTCATTAAAATGTACGACATAAAGTAAAACAAAGAGTTTATCTTATAATAAACTCTGACACAGTTCTTCTGAATTTCTGGAGTGTACCTAGACAACAAACCAGAATGGAGTGGGTCAATTGAAGCTACACAGAGGAAGGGTCAGAGCAAACTCTACTTTGTGTAGAGGCTCAAGCTCTTCAATGTTTCTTCAATGTAGATTATGCAAATAGTGTATTAAATATGATTAATGTATTTAGATGTATGTGTTTTGTTTGTTTGTATGTATAGCTGCTGTGATGAAACATCTCCCATAAAAAAAAAAAACATTACCTTATCTTGTCTTATGTAGATGGCAAAAGAAGTTGTTGGTGCGTTTCCAAATATCCCTTGCCATTTGACTATAAACTCATCCAAGGAGCGCATGGAACATCTGCGACTGACAATGGCAGAGGAACTTCTGAAGCTTCAGGTAATTTATTACTAGTACAAAAACACCTGTCATTTAGACTATGGTATAAAGTATAGATTTTTATCACAGAAAAATCACACTTCTTCTAACATCATTCTAAGTATTAGTATTAAGTAGTAAACATATGCTAATGCTATTTACAGTATGCACCATTTGCCAACAGAGCTAACATATAACTGCACATTTTCAGTATTCAAGAGGGGACATTACTGCTCATTATGTGCCTCAAAATCCCCAGGTGGTGGTGAAAAAACAATTTGGGTGGGTAATGTAGCAATGGTTATAACATTTTTATGGGCACACCATTTTGTTTACAAGTGTGTGTTGTGTGTGTAAGAGAGTGAGTGAATGAAAGAGAGAGACTGAGAGAGAGTGTGAGAGAGTGAAAGAGAAACTAATTGATAACTGAGCAATTTGATAAGATTACTACGATGATTTTTCAGATTGAAATGTCACTGCTGCAAGACGGGGTTTCATGTGGCATGCTTTCCTATGTCAGAGAAGCAGTATAAAAGGGCTCAAAAGGTTGCCTGGAAGTGCTGCCTATGTAAATAATTTTGAATTCCTCTGGCTCCCATTCACAAACTAAACATGTACATAAATAAATTAAAAGAAAACAAATAAAAATGCTTGAAATATTCAAACATTCATGGATCATCATTTCTTTAATTATTTCATTAATAGGACATCTATTTTTGGAAGAAAACGATTCAATCCAGTACGGGCCATTTTAAACCCCTTTATGCATTCGTGAAGGTTTTTTGGTTCATGCATTGTAGGGTTAAATATCAAAAGTCTAAAAGGTGTTTCTCATACCTGACACCTAGAAGAACACTTTCCAGTTGGATTTGTGACTGTACACCATTCCCTTCAAATACAATTGAGCTTTAAATTATGGTATATTTTGTGTATGAGCCCATACAGTAATAAAATACATGACAATATTTATATATGATTTAATAGCTTATTTTTTTTATAAATATCAAACGTTTAAAAGGTGTTTCTCATACCTGAGACTTAGATGAACATTTTACAGTTGGTTTTGTGACTGTAAGTCATTCCCTTCAAATGCTATCGAAGATAGAAACGTGTATAACAATGTCGAATGTAACTTTAGACGGTCCCTTAATTTCCGCATTTCCTGATCAAGCACGCTGTCTGGATGTCAAAATAAGAAACGGTTTTAACAGCAGCATTGTTCCCTATTATAAAAAATTTAAATCAAAATTTAAAAAGTGCATTATTAGCTAGCAGTCAGTCAGCCAGAAGATAGAAAAAAGAAGGAAAGGTGAAGATGGGGCTTTGTATGACAGGTGGGAGTTGGAATACTTATTTGTCAACCATAAAGAAAACCCTGTCTGTCTCGTTTTCCAGGAGACTGTCCATAATGAATAACCTAAGACGTCATTATGAGACATAAAACACAGTGACAGATATGAGGAATTGGATAAACAGTGGCAACAGAAAGTGGCAGAGATAGGCTTTAAGAAAGGCCTTGTACACTAGAAACTAATGTTTTCCAATGCACAAAGTGAAGCAGCCATAAAAGCCAGTTAGATCGTGGCTGAAGAAATAGCTGAATTAGGCTGACCATACACCGAGGGTGATTTTCTGAAGAAGTACATGCTTAAAGTTATCCAATGGCTGTGTCCTGATAAAAGACAATCATTTGCGAGTGTCAGTCTTAGCAGAAATGCCGTGGCAGATCGTTTGGATGAGCTAGCCATAGATCTACAAGAGCAGCTTACTGAAAAAGGAAAGTCCTTTATGGCTTTCTCACTTGCTGTGAAGGCAAAGTACAATTCAGTCAGGACTGGACAGATTTATGCTTTTATCCCATTAACTATGTCACTGCTCCGCCTACAGTTCACCCTTATGCTGTGCATGTTTGGTAGCACATTCCCTTGTGAAAAGCTGTTCTCAGTAGTGAAGATAAACATCTCACAGATCACAACCTCAGAGATGTACCAGCTCAGGAGTTGAAGCCAAGTATTAATAAACTTGCATCTAAGAAAAGAAGCCAGGTATCAAGTAGCAGCAAATAAACCTAACAAAATAAGCCTTAAAATCTGATAAACACTTAAATGGTTTGGGCAGTTAATTTAAGTGTTATTAATGATTGAATTATGTTTGCTTTTAGTTATTCAATGATTAAAGCCATACTACCTATTATATGAAGTTCATATTTGTATGAAGCAATGACTAGTTTGAACAGCATAACATTTTTTTTTTCAACAAAAAATAAATATGACATTTTTGGCCCACATATTGGATTATTATTTTTTTAAATATCACCCGTAAGTTGATTTAGTTTGACACCCCTGATCTAATGTGTCAGATAAAGTGGGACAGTAGTTTTCAGGTAAAGTGGGACACTTTTTAAAGCCAATATTATGTATTATGATTATTGATTATCATACTATTCTGAGCTAACATGTCATGAACCATGTCATAAAACAGTTATAAATTCATATTATGTTTTATGTTTTCTGATTAACATTAGTAAGGTATTGTGTGGAATCCTGTGGCAGATTGACATAGCCTAATTTGAAAAAAACTTTGATCACTTTTCCACTTTGCCAACCACATCCATTTGTATTCGGGACTCAGACACAGTCTCATAGTTTAAGTCTAGGCTTACGTATTTGTTTACTCAAGCCTACCGTGACTACATTTTCTGTTACACTAAGCACAGTATTAACACACTCTTCTCTCCCTCTCTCCTTCTGTCGAGCCACACACAATTTTATGGAGATACTAGAGATCCTGATCCTTTCTGCTTTCTGGACCTGCCTGATCCTTTCGGATGCCCCACCTCTGGATGGGGCTCTCATCTACTCCAATTCCAGATTGCTGGGACAACGGTTACTTCTAAGGCCAAAGAAACTTCATTTTACCCTATCTGTTGTTACCCAGATGAGGATGGGTTCCCTTTTGAGTCTGGTTCCTCTCAAGGTTTCTTGCTATTAACAATTAAACAATTAAATTGTAACAAAAATATTTTTTTATTAACTTAAAATCCCTGTCCCACTTTTGTTAATGATCTGTCCCACTTTATCTGAAAATATTCTTTCAGTGAAAAGCAGTGTGTCACGTCTCGAGACGTAATACAGATAGGGAAGGATGCAATTGCAGTTTTACAGTTTTAGTGGAGAGAGACACAGGCAGGTAAATCCAAAATGTAATCCAGAAACACGCAAAGGTCAGGCGATCGACAAACAGGCATATACTGGGCAAGGCAGGAATCAATGTCGTGGTCAGGGAAAAGGGTCGAGAAACAAAACAAGAAACATAAACTATGACTACTAACTAAGAGTGGAAAAACCAGCGTGAACTAAACAGACTAATCTAAGGTTTAATTGAACTAAACATAACAAGGCACATAACATGGACAAAGACTTTCTCTAACAAATGATATCTAATCTAATCTAATATATCTAAGGATAGCAGTATAAAGATTTTGACATTGTGCCATGGTGAATTATCACACTTTTGCATTGTTCACCCTGCAGTGAGTTTTTGTTGTTGTTTTTTTGTTGGGTGTTTTTTGTTGTTGTTGTTTTTTTTTAGAAATGCAGTTGTGTATTTCGCCACAAGCGCTCCATTGTCCAATTTAGTTCAGCTGTTTAGAGTAAATTAATCTGGTTGTTTTCCACCCGAACAAGTACTGTAGACTTTCACTGCAATTTACCAAAAAAAGGTCAAAACAAATTGAAGATTAAAAAAATATACTATACAAGTTTTAATCTTCTGCGATGGACTGGCACCCTGTCCAGGGTGAACCCCGCCTTGTGCCCGATGCTCCCTGGGATAGGCTCCAGATTCCCCCACGACCCTGAAAAGGAGTAAGCGGTAGAATATGGATGCATGGATGGATGGATGGAAGTTTTTAGCTTTTATCTTTGTCTTAATAACACCAGAAATAATAACATCATTGAAAATGTGTCCATCACAGCAGGGAGAGTGTTTCATAAGTGTATGTACATATGGAGTTAGTGTATATGTGTGAATGTTTTATAAGTGAATATCTGTGTGTTTCATAAGCGTATATGTGTGAATGTTTTATAAGTGTATATGTGTGAGTGTTTTATAAGTGTATATGTGTGAGTGTTTCATAAGTGTATATGTGTGTTTCATAAGCGTATATGTGTGAATGTTTTATAAGTGTATATGTGTGAGTGTTTCATAAGTGTATATGTGTGAGTGTTTTATAAGTGTATATTGTGTGTGTTTCATAAGTGTATATGTGTGAATGTTTTATAAGTGTATATGTGTGAGTGTTTCATAAGCGTATATGTGTGAATGTTTTATAAGTGTATATGTGTGAGTGTTTTATAAGTGTATATGTGTGAATGTTTCATAAGTGTATATGTGTGAGTGTTTTATAAGTGTATATGTGTGAATGTTTCATAAGTGTATATGTGTGAGTGTTTTATAAGTGTATATGCATGTATGAAGTTTCTCCCTCAGTCATCAGCTGAATCTTGGATCTCAGCTATTCTATATACACAAATGAAAACTTTCTTGAATTTTGTCCCTTCCAGTTGCTTGATTTAGACATAAAATCTGCTATTTTGGTATCAAATCTACTTTAATGAATGAAAAGTCAAACAACACACCATGTATGTTCCTTTCTTTATTTACAGAAATGTTTACAGCATATTCTGACACCCAGCACACAGAGTGGGCATCTAAATAGTGTTAATCTTTTACGCCTGAACTTGACTTTATGTAAAAAAAAAAATGCTTCAAGTGGGGACCAGTCTAAACATCTAGCATCAGAGAAAAGTGTCAGAGGTCATGACATCTCAGACACATATTTGCATACTCAGTTTATTCAGGACATTCCAACACATGACCATTATTTTGTAGCAGAAACCAGTCACTACCAGTTGATCAGAGGTATAGTATAAAATGCATCAGGCCACACTAAACTTTAGTGAAAAGGCCACACTAAAAATAGCAAAAATAAATCATAAGAAGTAAAGAACCATTTAAAAAATATTTTCAAAATGAAATACAATTAAGCAAAGTACTTTGCTTCACGGTTTAACAAAATAACAGTACCATCAAGCAATGAAGCAACAATTCTTTTTCTCATGTGCTTCAATTCTAAGTGAGCATCCTTGGTGGTGGTTCCCTTTTGTTTTTCAAATTTCCAAACAAACCCACACCGTAGTAAATCAAGCATAAAGAATAGTGCTTCAAACGATGCCACAAAACCCCCAGGGGTTCGAAGACCTACTATTATTCGGTGACCTCTCCGCTCTCAAAGTGAAAAGGCCCAGCACTCAAACATCCCAGGAGATGAGGATGTAATGGACACTATTAGGGAAGAGTGGAAGAAGGGGGGACAGGGCAAGTGAACAGTGGTAGAGGGTTTCACTTCTTCACCACGGCCTCCACATAGAAGGGTCACCCCCTGGGAAGGCAGGGGGAAGGGCAGAAGGGGCTAAAGGTTGGGGGGAGGGTGATTGAGGTGGGGAGGGCCTCATGCCAGCCCCCTCTCTCTGCAAGAGGATTCCAGGAGAGCAGTGGGGGCTGCTGGGTGAGGGGGGGCTTACAGGAGATGGAGGGGTGTGTAGATGGAGAGGACGGGGCTGAAAGGAGGGAAGAGCCAGTGGAGACTGTGTAGGCGAGGTGGGAAGAGGGCTGGTAGAGGCAGCACTGCCTGTGGTTCCACTTTCTCCACTGATTTGGGGAAGAGCCTTCAACAGGTGGTTCAGAAGACGAGCGCCCAGTGATTTGTCCATGCCAGGGCAGTTGAGGAGTAAATTATGCACCTCATGCATACACTGAATATAACCACTACTGTATCGTTGACGAGATTCAAAAGTCACACTAGGTCCCTGACTGGCTGCTGTAAAAAAAATAAAATAAAATAATAATAATAATAATAATAAATAAAATGCAGAAAAATTAATCACACATTTTGAATTATGACCTTTGCACATGAAAATGAGTATGGGCCTTTTTTTTAACATTTCATTATTGTCTAGATATATTAGAGATGTAAATCCAACATGAGTAGTTTACAAATGGCATTACTAATTTTCCATTTCATTACACAATTTTCACAACACAACTTCTGACACAGACGTCAAGAAAGCATTCAATATCCACCTGGTCCAAGGCCCCGCTGAAGGCCCTCCATGTGTTGCACAGTTATCTCCAGAACATCCGCTTTCTCCAGCTTTGATTGCTTAACAAAAGTACACAATATTAAAACCCAACGTTTTGCAAACATGTAAAATAGCAAACATGTAAAATCTTTTACACATCAGTAAAAGCCAATTAATAGTATAACAGATAGTGTATATGTGCACATGTGCATGCTGGTTTGTTTATTTAAGTAAACTCACATCCAAATTGTAAGCATCCACCATAATACCCTTGAGCTGCTCCAGGCTTGAATTGATGCGCTCTCTACGTCTCTTCTCTATCAGAGGCTTTCGAAGCTAAAATATGTGTTTACACTGTTGATTACTATAAAGCAAAGCGTGTTAAAAGTGTCATCTCAAATGAGAGCTGTGGCATGCAGGTACTACTATCAGCTATCCATTAAAAATCATGAATAGCCTGTAATCACCACGTGGTGTCAAAATATTAAACACTACAACAACCCCTCCACCCAAGTCATCGTATGAGTTAAGATTACTTTACCTTACGCTCCTCTTTGGCGTTGAAGCCCTTTTCTGCTCCATTGCCGAGATTAGAAGCAGTCATAGCTCTGCTTAATTTCTCACGCAAACTAAAATGAACTCTGAGACTCTCGGTGTGTTTCTCGTGTCGCGAACTTCCTCCTGATTGGAGGCGAATGGTGCCTGCTTGGCTGGGAAAATTAGGCTTGCACCTCGTTTTAAACGTGTAGCTGTCGAAACCTCCCCTCCAAACCACCACCCTTGGATATTAACATGACAATGCATGGGTGCTTTTAGCAGCACACTTTCCCACAGTCTCGGGGGAAGGCCATGAAGAGCTTCATGTCGCTGCATTGAGCTAATAATGAAAACTTTGAGAATAACGAAACTTGCTTCACAGAAACGGAAGAAAAAGTCGGTCAGGTCAGGTACAGGGGACCGGAACAGAAAGTTTTTTGTTGAGAAAGTGAGAAAATGAAACCACACAGAATGTGTACAGTAAATGGTGCCAACGTTGATCATTGCTCGAACACTGACCAAAGTAAGGTATAACGCAGGATTACAATGGTATTTTGTTTGGGTAGACTTCTGAAGAGCCACGAGTTACCCGAGGGACTGTACCTGTAGCAGGATTAAAACACAGGACTTGAGGACATTTTGGATATGCTAATCGATATAAAGAAAGCTCATTTTCCCATGGGATGAAAAACCAAGGGAAATTCTTGATAATTATCTCCACGTTTAGCCGACCCCATTCCCTGTTGTTCCCTCCTTTATCTGTGGGATGGTCTCTCTCTCTCTCTCTCTCTCTCTCTCTCTCTCTCTCTCTCTCTCTCTCTCTCTGTGTGTGTGTGTGTGTGTGTGTGTGTGTGTGTGCTGTAATGAGCCACAGACAGAAGAATCGACAAGGTGCCAAAACTATAATGGAGAGCATAGGCATTTAAAACTTGGTTTTAAAAATCTGTTTACTTGTCCCTCTCACATCTCTAGCACATGAGTTAAACTAACTAACAAACAAAATAAACAACTAAAAATAATTCAACAAAACAAAACAACAACAATGAAAACTTAACAATGAACAAAAACAATGAACTGACAAGTAGGTAAACATTTAAAGGAAATTAAACCATTTTCATTTAACTGCAAGTTCTATACTGTATGTAATTGTGTGACAAATAAAATCTTGAAACTAACAAACTAAAGGAATTAAAGAAAAATCAATGAAACAAACAGCTCATAACTAAATAAAGATCTAAAGGGATTTCAACTAACAACCGAAAGGAACTAAAGTAGCAAAATGAAGAACCAACAACCCAATTAAGACCTAAGGCAAATTCAACAAAAATAAATAATAAAACTAGGTTAATTACTTTTAAATACATTTTTATTTATTTAGCTGAACAAAATATTATAATTATAATATACCCATTATAATATAGTCATTTGCTGTTTGTCTTTGGTTAAAAAAAAAGGAAGTTTATAGTGCAGCATATTTCAGTTGCAAAAATACACGCACCTTTCTGTCAATTACATATTTATCAAGCATATACAGTACACTGCGTGAGTATATGCATATCTATATAAATTAATGACTTTTTTAAATTAAATTATAGTTTTAAACACACAGTAAAAAAAAAAGCTTTAATCTAGCACAAAGTTGTATGTAGAACGCCACAAGAATGTATACTCCTTTAACAAATGGTTCCTAAAGGCCTTTAGAAAGATAAAAGAAAGCTAACATTTTCTGGATCATACAAAGATCACCAGAACAATGGGACTCAAATACCCATTTGGCAATTGGTAACCCTTTTTAAGCAGCATATTAGAAAGCTAATGAAATCTCTTGCCATCATCTTGCATGCTAGACAATTACAAAATGGTTTGCAGACAAAGTTTAGCACATAACTTTTCACACCTTTGTTGCTGAAGTGACACTTTTCAAGACCATAATGTTTCAGAGATGTCTGCTCTAATATTCTAGAAAGAGAAAAATCTCACATGAGAAAAACTGTTGAAACATTCACACTTTTTCCCTACAAGACTGTTTTAAAATGTTGCGTGTTTTAAACACTTGTTTTGAAATTTTGTGTTCACTGAACACACTATAATATCACCATACAGGCAACATGCTTATGTGCAGAGTGCAAGGTCACCATAAATATTAACAAGAACACATTTACATTTATTTCAAACTTCTAACACATTGTCTGAGCAGTCAAATATAGGTTTGTCTGATGTACATTTGTTTTTCCAGAACAGCAAATTATGCTAGATTTTAAATTACATTAGACATTTTGCAAAGCTTTATTTACTTAAAAACAAAGAGCCTTTAAGTCTTACTCTAAGCCTCAGTTTAATATCTTAAACCACAATCTTATCTTAAGATAGAACATTTCCTCTCATGGACAAATGCAAATTTCAGACATCTTAAATGCTACTTAGATTGAATTTAATCTATGTCTTACCGAACAATATCAGTATTTTTGATTTTATTTTTTATTATTATTTTTACAATACTGGTGTTTGTAGGGCTCTTTGGAGAACTCTTAATAATTTTTTGACTCTACAGAATTGTTGTATACAGGTCATTGACAGTACAAATGGCATTTAGGTAACTGAAAGGAAAAAATAATACAGGAACAATGGTTTGTAGTTAATGGAAATAAAGAGAAATGTTTTTCACAGAACTGATATGTTGATCATACACACGCATGCATTACAGGGCTTTAATGATAAAATGGAAATGCTCTGTATATACCAGGCAATTATTAAAGTTATTTCTCAGAAGGTTTTTGTCAATGTAATATCAGGTTTTTGGCTGAGAGAATGGTGTGGGTGTCAGGAAACAGAGCGCAAGTGCAAGTACTCAGTGCTTTTATTCAACGTAGCAAAAAGACAGACAGATAATACAATGTGGTGTGAAAAAACAGACAAAGGGTCAGGCGATGAGCAAACAACATGAACTGGGCTAGGCAAAATCACAAAATGAGAAAAATACAACTAAATCAAAAACCAGGGACAGACACAGTAATCATACGTGTTGGTATCGACTGGTACAAAATGACAGTGTATACTTCACATGCTTATGTGAACTGAAAGTCCTTCCGTTTCGGTGTTATATTCCTCTGCAGTCTTGTTTACAGATTGTGCTGAATTCTCAGAAGTGTAGTTAGATGCCATTTCCGCCATCAACATGACAGTGGAACCGAAGATTTTACATGTAGATCTGCATGTTGACAGGGTGAGGCTCTTACTCAAGCCCCCCCCACCTCAAATCGGACCATTTTCATTACAAGGCCATGGCACCTAAAGTAAGACAGTCTCTGAGTTGATATTGCTATAACAATGGCTCCAGTATTTCAAGTGTGGTTTATTATCAAGACTGGTTCCAAAACATGTTCTGTGAATAGGCTGCAAATGTATGTCTTAAAAATTAAAAATAACAATAAAACAAGCAAAAAAAGAAAATAATTATATATATATATTTTCGATGATGATTTAAACAGTATATTACAGATTATCATCAGTATATCATGGATATCAGCATAATATTTTCACTTTCTCTTTTCTGTCACTTCTATAAAAAAATAAGGGCAATAACAAAAATACTAAATCCAATACTGCTTAATTTTATATGTGGAAATAGAACACTATATACTATTAAATAAAAACAAATTCTGTTTGCAATCCCTGCCATACACAGTTACAACAGTTTAACCATAGAAACAGAATCAACTAAATGTGAATACTCAGACAGTATCCGTTTAATGGTGCGATTATTATAATCATTTAAAAAAGACACACACAAAAAACACCAATCATTGCACCTACTTGAACAGATAATAATTAAATAATTCATGAATTAAAAATAATTCTTGATAATAAAATAATTTTGAACATTATTACAGTTTAGTTACATGCTTTTGTAATATGTGCGTTATTTAGCTGTTTTTCAGTTTTGTATATGAATAAATCCAGCCCCATAGGATATTCTCATCTCCCACATGGTGCAGTTACTAAAATCCTTTTGAAAAGTCAGCAATATGTCACCATAATGTTTATTTTTATGATGCAGATGTCTGTCAAATGTAATTCCCACTACTTCTAGCCAGAAAGACTATTTTTGACTTTAAGTACTGATAAGTGCTTTGGAGCGGGTGTTTCCATCAGAGCTCATGTTGTTCATTGGCAACATTCTCCGAACAGCATCTATTTCAACATTTTTACGGAAAGTCTCTGTAGTAAAATAGTAAGCCAGTGGGTCCAGAATGGCATTCAGACAAGTTACCATCAAACTATAGTAGTAGGCAGACATCACTGAGCATGGTATCCTTTTAATATCGTGTCTGTAGGAGTAAATCACCAACAGCATGGCATGATATGGCAGAAAGCAGCACAGAAATATGGCCAGGTTAATGCTTACCATCCTCTGGATCTTGCAACTGTCAATCAAGCCAGACATCTGGACTGCAGTGCTTCTCCTGACAGCACGTACTAACCCAAATGAACAAATAATCATGATGATCAGTGGCATCCCAAATCCAACTGTCAGTGAGGAGGCAATGGCAGTGATGTTTATGGCATATGTTGGAAAGCTTCTAAAACACTTTGGTTGGTTTTCCTCCTTTTTCTTAGTCAGGTACATGGGCAGACTGGCTCCTGTTGTTAGTATCCAAATCCCCAGACAGACTAGTGGTGCCTTTTTGCGGCCTTCACGCACTCGGGATGACATAGGGAAGCAGACAGCCAGGCAACGGTCAAGGCTAACACAGGTAAGGAGAAAGATGCTTCCATACATGTTGGCTAACAGTACAAGACCAGCAAGTTCACAGATCTTTTGTGATAGGCCTTCAAATCCCAAGTGATAATAGATCCGTAATGGTAGAGTACAAACCAGAAGGAGATCTGCTATAGCAAGGTTGGTCATATATACAATGGTGTGTGAGCGTGACTTGGTGTAGCAGAAAAAAACTACAATTGCCATAAAGTTGAGCGTGATCCCAGTTATACAGACCACACTATATGCGGCAACAAAAACATAGTTTGTCGTCTGATTCTGATAAAATTCAGCTGTGCCCTCCTCACATGTTAAGTTAGACGACATAGTTCCTCTTTTGGTTGGTGCTTGAAAAACAAATACATGAACATTAACATAAGATGTTAGCAATAAGTTCAAGTCATTTTTCAATATTTTTAGTCATGTAGACATGCCCTTCTCTTTATCATAGAAAGATTAGGTCCTGAACTGAAAACCTCAAATATTACAGAACTGCCCATGTACTTGTGGGTATATTAACAGATGGTGGTAATTTAATGGCTGATTCTTCTATCAGCCAGCAATGCCTTTTTCAGTTGAAACATGTGTTGTTTGATATAGTGTGATGGCATTACACAGATGTTGCATGTTGGTAAAATTGAATGTTAATCTAAGGGGGGAAAAAAGCTAATTGTATGTGATGTAAAAGGCTGTCTTTGTCATACAATATTTGCAGTGATCACTTAGAGTGATAATACAATTGATTTGATACATTTTTTATTTTGATTTGACAAATAACATCACACTTAGACAAGATTACACTATCAGTATAAAAGAGCTGAATTGCAGAGTTTGACAGGGCATGAATGATCACAAATTATGGCAGAAATGGAACTATGACAAATAACATCACACCATGATTTAAACAAAGAACTATGCCACTCTAAGTGTATCCCACAAAATAGCCGTTATGATGTCAATTTCCTTCCTTTTTTAACTGCTTCACATACAAACGATAAGTATGAACATAAATTCTATTATTTTATAATTATATGCAAGTATAAAGAATTACTGTTCGGAAGCATATTTATGTTCTGAAGAGGTTTTTCTGTATTTTATACAGTATCACAAACCTGTTTTGTAATTTTTATATAAATCCTGAAATTCACTTTGGATTTTTTTAGTCTGTCTCTGTTACTTGTAAACTCCACAATGTTCACTCTTATGCAGTTGATGTCAGTATGATTGACTGGAAATAGTTCTTGTTACAGTAACTGTAAATAAGTAATACAGAAAAAGTCGCAACCCTCACTTACGCTGTGGTTTCTAACAAGCACATTTTGAGTGTTGCAATGCTGCAATGTTTCCAGCTAATGCTGCGACATCTTTCAGCACATAATATAAACTGAGTTCTGTTTAAATTTAGAATAAAATTGTTATACATAGCATTATAGCATGAAGTTATCCTTGAGTTTGTTGGCTCTCTTTAAAGCTTTTCACACTAAAGCTGAAAACCTGATCTGTTATATACTTGTATACCTAGAAACAGTAAACACAATATACTTTCTCTTCCATTTACTTCAAATGTAATTATATTCACAGAAAAATACTCACTCATACAACTCACACAGTAAACTAAAGAGTCATTCAGCTGTAAAAAAAAATAAAAAAGTATATTGCTAAAAGTTGAAATAAGTGAACCTTGAACCACGTAGTTCATCATCACACTTACCTGTAAAACATTTAGGAGTGACGAGAATCCGTTGTTTCAGTCGAAATCCTGCAGTAAGGCTGAACTGTTTATATGTTGCTCTCTCATTTCTCTTAGTGTGCAGGAGATAATGTATTTCATGTTAAATGTCTTCTCAGGAAGTATCATTTCAGTGTTCTAACCACCCCCCTCAAGACTTTTAAGAAAGCTTCCGTTTGTAAAGGTCAAATGTATGAACACAGCCTCATTTACAACCCAAATAAATTCTCAATCCAGAGACAAGACCTTCCAGCAACGATTTATGTGACTTGAAATAAAAATATGGGTATTATAATTCAGATCAGCTTGACTGTGCCTACATAAGGCCCTAAAGATTACTAAATGTGAAACTGTCATGGGTATGATGCTCACACAACCTTAGATAGCGTGAAACACCATAAATTAACCAAAGTCATATACAGAAGGCAAAACCACATCCGTGCTCTTCAGCTTAAAGATCAAATTTCCCTTTGTCAGATTTGCCAGATCCTTTTGCACCACATAGTGAACAAATAAAGCAAAAGACAATAAAAGAAAATAAAATTACAAAATTCATTCAACAAATATACTGAAAAATAAGTCTATGGATATAATAATTTGAGAAATAAAAAATTGCAATGCAGGACTGGCACAATTTTAGAGAAGTGGCAGATAGGAAGTCGAGTTGTGTTAGTAGCTTTAGTGTCAATATCATTGGGGCAGGAATTGATTTGATTTAGTTGATGGAATCATTCATTAATAATGAATTATCGTGCTATAAATTAGTGTGTAATTAACTATGCTTGTGCTACTCTCTGTGGAGAGGTGTGAATATGCTTTAGAATAGCTTGGTGACTTGCGACTGACTTGACTCAGACCAGGATAAAGTGGTTACTGAGGAATGAACAAATTAATTTTTCAGTACAGTGTGTTGTGCTAATAAATGTGCCAATAAGATCTGAATATGACTGTAACCTACAGAAAACACATTATAATAAAGTTTGGCAAAAATCAGACCTTACAGGAGTTTTTGTGTGTGATTTTTGCAGTTAAAAATGCTTGATTTTGCTGTGGTTTTTTTTTACAATTTGTGATGTAACCTTTTTTTTTTGCTGAAAACTAAACTGCAATTGCACAAAATTGATTTACAGTCTTTCACAGTGATGTTTATTGGTAAGTGAGACCTTTTCTAGTTGTACTCATGTACTACATGCTTTAATCGAAAAGGCTTAGTTAAGAGAATTAAGATGAATAAATTAAGATGAATAAATAACTACTCAGTAGCTTATTTGCTAAATGTTAACTGGTGGCCTGAAGTCCAGACAAAGTTTAAAATAAAGTCTAGTTTAAAATAAAACCTATTCTACACACAAACCCAACATGAAAGTGAACAAAGATTCAGGCCAGAAGTGTTACACCAACCCTGGCCAAACCAAACACGCACAACAAGGTTTGACACCACTTAAAGCTACAGTGGCAAGAAAAAGTACATAAACTTTTTGGAATTTCATGGTTTTCTGCATAAATTTGTCATAAAATGTGATCTGATCTTACCTAAGGGTATTGAAAAATATGATGTGCCTAAAATAATAACACAAAATAAATTCTGATATTTCATGTCTTTATTGAGAACAACCAAAAAAAAACTCATAGTGCTCGTGGAAAAAGTATGAGAACCCTTGAGTTAATGACCTCAAAAAAGCTTTTTTTTTTTTTTTTTGCACACCTGGAGTCTCGTTAAGAAAATGAGTTTGGAGGTGTCAACTACAGCTACTTTGACTGATAAAAACCCTTCAAACTTTTGGAGTTTGCTCTGCACAAGAAGCACATGCTTATGTGAGCCATGCCTAGCCAAAAAGAGCTTTCAGAGGATCTATGATCAAGAATTGTTGATTTACATAAAGCTGCCAAGGGTCACAAAGTGATTTCAAAGACTTTAGTAATTCACCAGTCTACAGTTACGCAAACATTCTACAAATAGAGACACTTTGGGACTGTTGCTACTCTACCAAGAATTGGACGCCCAGTCAAAATGACACCAAGAGCACATCGAAGACTCAATGAGGTAAAGAAACAACCCCGAATGACAGCCAAAGATTTGAAGGCATCATTGGAACTGGCTAACATCTCTGTTCATGAGTGTATAATATGCAAAACATTGAACAAGCAGGGTTTCTACGGCAGGACACCATGAAGGAAGCCACTGCTTACTAAAAAGAACATTGCTGCACGCCTGAAGTTTGCAAAAGAGCACATTGACATTCCACAATGCTATTGTCAAAATGTTTTGTGGACTGATGAAACTAAGATTGAACTATTTGGAAAAACCACACAGCAATACATCTGACATAGAAAGGGCACAGCATATCATGAAAATATCATTAACTGTAAAAAAAAAAAAAAAGTAAAAAAAAAAGTAACTGTAAAGTATGGTGGAGGAAACTTCATGATTTGTGCCTGCTTTGCTGCATCAGGGCCTGGCCAGCTTGCAATCAGAGGAAGATGAATTCCCAAGTATATCAGACAATTCTTCAGGATAATGTGAGAATGTCTGTACGTCAGCTGAAACTGTGTAGAAGTGGGTGATGCAACAGGACAATGACCCAAAACACCAGATCAAATCCACCATAGAATGGCTTCAAAAAAACAAAATCCACCTTTTGGATTGGCCAAATCAGATCCCAGACCTCAACCCAATAGAGATGCTATAGAATGGCTTGAAGGAAGCCAGTTATTAATTCTAAGGGTTCACTTACATTTTCCACTACCATTTTGAATGTTGAATGAGTGTGTTCAATAAAGACATGAGGAATCAGAATTTATTTTGTGTTATTATTTTAGGCATATCATATTTGTCAACACCCTGGACTTAGATGAAGATCAGGTCACATTTTATGACAAATTTATGCAGAAAATCATGAAATTCCAAAAGGTTCACATACTTTTTCTTGCCACTGTATGTACACTCACTGATCAGTCTGCACATGCATTCAAATATCGAATCAGCAGCTCAATGAATAAAATCATGAAGGCACCGATCAAGAGCTTAAGTTAACTTTAAGATCAAACATCCGAATGGGGAAATCTAAGTGACTTTGACCACAGAATGGATGTGGTTGAAAAATTTCAGAAACTACTGATCTTTCACAGATAAACCTTTTAGAGATTACCCAGAATTATTTGAAAAATAATCAGAAAATGCCCGATCATCTGTAAGTGGAAACGTCTTGTTAACAAAAGAAGTCAAAGGAGATTAGACAGACTTCTAGTGTCTCAGGTTCAAGAGAACAGGAAGGCTACAGGGACACAGATAACCACTCTTTGCAACAACTATGCACAGAAACGCATCTCTGTATGCACAGTAATACTCTGTCTTAGAATGGGGTTGTTAATAATTTGGTTGGTGAGTGTATCTCAAAAGAAAAGTCGGATTACGTTTAGCAATAAGAAAACAAAATATTGTGAAAATGATACCTTTGTTCCTTTTGTGTCTGGTTCTAATAGGGGCTACTATTCTATACCATTTCATTAATCTCAGTCCCTAACATCAACAATCTAACCTATACCATCATTACTGCAGTTTACAGAGTGTACCTGTGATCACTGTTCTTGACTGTTCAGTTGTACAGACTAATAATGTCAATTACACAGCCAGTTGAGGGTTTGTTGGCTAGATAGTACGGGTGTAACGTAATGCCATTATCTATATATGTTGAGTTCGCAAAGAATTGATGTAGATTTTTATATTCAAATTTAAACAGGAAGTGGGTTTGACCTACATCATAAAGCCTACCACAATCATATAGCATTCTACTATGCCCTGGAAAACACTGAAAATGTAGCATTTTGTACAACATAAATTAATTCAACTCCTGAATCAGACATCCGGTGGAACTTTCTGGCAAGTTTTCTATCTTCTGTCTAATGTGACAGAGTAAGCAAGTTAACTATGTTTCTTGATTTGAGAAATACATTGTTTCTTTGAAAAATAGTTATCTTCCTATTTTCTATCAAATGTAAGCAAACTAACTATGTTTGAAAGTAATATTGTCTTTCCCAAATCGAGAAATTGTTATTTATAGCCATCTCATAATATTTTACTAGATTTTTTTCAGTATTCGGGTTTGTTACATTCCAGAAAGATCAGAAAAGTTCACTGTGCATGCTATCAGAATCTACAATAAAGCTTGGTTACCATGCTTCTGTGAGTCAAAATGGAGTCCTTTAAGCAGCATTTCATTATAATGACCATATAATTTTCTAAGAAATTTTCTTTTAATACCAATAGAGAACAATCTTTAAAGAAAAACATGCAAATGAATGTACAGATACAATGTGTTGTATCTTGGGCTCAATATTTAAAAACATAGTACTTTTGTTTGTACAGAAATATGGTAGAAATATTATTTTATTCTGGCGCTAAATAAGGCACTGTTTTGGTCAGAATACTGTGGTTTGAATGTGAATCTTCTATTAGTATCCATGTGTCTAGCAAGCAGCAATGCCAGGTTCTACATATACTGATCTTGTATTGCCAGTACTGTAAATCAGTGTGTGGTTTTAGTTGGGTTTTAGTTGGGTTTGGGTTTCATTAAACCTGGCAACTCTCCTCATGAGCTTCTCTGTGCTGTCCTTTACTGCTCCACAATAAAAATCTCTTGCTCCCATGAAAAAAGTGAGCAGGTCAAATCAGGATTTCTCCCAGAACAGCTACTAGACATGAATGAATTAATTAATTCAATATTTCAATGTGTTTCAGGTTGGGTTGTCTATTAATTCTCACTCACCTTTTCACTGCTAAAGATTTATTTTAGATGTCAAAATAAAAATACTGAAAGCTGTGTTATTTTCTACTGAAATTCATTTCCAAAGTATAATACATTTTAAATTCCACCATTTTTAAAGTAGTGTGTTTAAAAAATATCCGAAATTTAAGTACTTCACCATCAAATTGGTGTACCACTGAATAAAATGAATAAAAAATGAATAAAAAATAAAAAATAATGATTAAAATAATATCAGAAGCTCTGATTTTAAGGGGTTTTTTAGCTACCAAGGGGCACACTGCAGGACACAAAAATAAACAACTGTGGCATTGCACAATATTATTTAATATATATATAAAATATAAAAATTATTTATTTCTATAACTTTCCAATGAATGTCTAAGATTAGACTTGATCTATGCCCCAGACCCAAGTATACATTACTGTAGGACAGAATTCCTGTCCTCAGTCTCCTGATTCCCTGAACACCCTGAATGGTGCTCCATGTCCAGGAATGATGACATCAGCAGTTCTTAAAGCAGTTCGCCGACTCACGTCCTGCAACTCTGGGTTCTCGCTCAGCTCCCTCCATGAGTCTTCATCAGCGCAACACTCAAACAGGTCCCCAGCCACAAGAACTTCTCCCACAACTGTTCCCTTTACAAGAACACTGACATCACGTCCTGTATGGCCAGGTGTGGGAATGATGGATACCTGATTGATAACAAAGATTTCTGCCTCAGCTCCATGATAAACAAACATGACAGTGAAAGTACATGTTTGAAACATGTCTTGTTTAAATACTTGTAGCATAAATGGAAAACCATTTCAAGACAGTTATGATCTGCAAACCAAGAAAGTAATCTGCCTTAAAACACTTTTGCTAAGTACCACTACCATATACAGTCACCTCTGAAACTACTAGAAATACAAGGCCAATTTGTTTGTTTTTTCTGTAGGCTGAAGACACTTGGGTTTGAAATTAAATTATAAATATGAATATTTCATTTCCTGGTATTTACATGTAGATGTGTTAACTAAAATAGAACATAGAACATTTTGTATCAGACCACCTAATTTGTAGGCGAGCAAAATATCGAAACACGATTAACAGGTGTTTCCTGAAACTATAAAAAACTCTGAAAATCTACTCTTGGTTTCACACCAAGAGTAACACACTCAACACCAATATTTACCAATTCTTTGGGTGTTCTACTAAGTTAAGTAAAACTTAGTAGAAATGAAAAACCGCACTCTCAATGGTACTTTTTTAAAGGAAGTAGGCTATAAAAGACGAACACGTTTCAGCGTTAAGCCATCCTTGGTGACATTATCTTTTCACCATCAAAAGAGGAAATTGTGTTTCAAAATATATAACGTGTTTATCTGATTATATTGTTTAGTTTGCTATCAATCTTTGGCACACACCCTTCCCTCTTTGCAGATTTAGCAGTGTGTTCATGAAAAAAATCATCCCAGTTCTCACTTTTAGATTTTTCAATTGACCTTTTAATTTTCTCATAACAATACAAACCACAGAAAATTGGTCAATGAAATTATAAACGTGTTCTTCAGTCTTTAAGTAAAACTCCACCCTGAAACACGTGTACTGAAATACATACAATATGCTTAGCGATCCTCCTGCTAATTTGTTAACTTATGGTGTGTTTTCTCAGAAGTCAGTGGTTGTGTCATGCCGACGTCACACGGAGACAGACTTGCTAGCACAAATACATACATGCACGTTTAATCACATTTAATGAAATAGATAATGAGAATCATGAGATCAAGAGTGATTAACAGTCATGTTTTGTAATATAAACATTATAAATATATATTTAAAAAGAAAGTATGGATTGCATTAATAATAATAATAATAATAATAATAATAATAATAATAATAATAATAATCCTCATCAACAGTGTGTGTGTTTGGATCTGGACTTACATATGGGTCGATGGGGTAGGGTGACCCCTCCGCAAGCATATTCGGCAGGTATCTATCCCCCTGGCTTACGTCACACCCCACGACTACTGTTGCTCTGGGAAACAGGTTTAAATTGCCCACGTGGTCCGAGTGTCCGTGTGTACCTACCACCAAACTCACATCGGCAGGTGACAATCCTTTTTCTTTTAGTTTAGAGAGTAGGAAGTCTCTGTCCCATGGCCCTCCCGTGTCCACCAGTATAGTTGCCGGTCCGGTCAGTAAGGTAATGCTGCCGTCTGCCCGAAAAGAGCCATCAGTCTGGTTCAGGCAGTAGCCATGTTTCAGCACGGACACACAGTAAGGTTCACCCACAATAACCTCACTAACTTCGGCACACTCGCTCTTCCTAATCCTGCACTCCGCAGCCATCGTGGCAAGTTATATTGTCCAATAATTCATATGGTAATAGATACAACCCAACTAGCACGTTTTTCTATTACTCGTACGGAAACATGTTTGAGACAAAACAGCGTTTACGTTGCGTTATTGCACTGTAGAGAAATGGCGCCATCTTCTGTCATGGTCCATGAGGCAAGAGCTGTTGTTCTGTTGTCTTTTTAGTGTGGGGGATTTGTATGGCGGAAACCTAACATAATCTAATAACAATGTTTAAAAACACACTTTTGAATTAAAGTCTTGGTCTGCACTATTTTTGTTGTTGTTGTTGTTGTTTGTTTGTTTGTTTGTTTTTCAGTATATGTCTGTAAAGACTTTTCTCAAATCAGGTCAACATGAGAGATTTCAACCATTCCATGTCCAGAAAAGCGGTTAATCTTCTAGCTGAAGAAGGAACTTTGTAATTTATTAAAGTACAATGTAGTTGAATCTCCTATAGAACCCAAGAGAAGCATGGCATCTCTAAGTGTATACCAGCTCTGTGTTGGGGCTTCAAATGAGATTTTCACACAGGCTGTGCTGTTCTCCAACAACAGTGTGCATTAAATGAAGGAAAGGCGATATTTCAATGAGATATTTGGTCATTTGATTGACGAAAATGTTGAATTCTACATGTTTATACGGTTTAATAGAAATGTTATATTAATACTGGGTAGCCCTTTGCTCTCAAAACAGCTTAAATTTTTCAGGGAATGGATTCCACAAGGTCCATGTTGACATGATTGCTTCACACAATTCCTGCAGATTTTTCAGGTGCACTTTCAAGCTGTGAATCTCCTGTTCTACCACATCCCAAAGGTCTTCTATTGGATTCAGATCCGGTGACTGGGAAGGCCAGTGAAGAACACTGAATTTCATTGTCATGTTCATGAAACCAGTTTGAGATGACTTTTGCTTTGAGACATGGTGCATTATTATATTGGAAGTAGACATTGGAACATGGGTCAATTGTGGCCATGAAGGGATGAACATAGTCAGCAATTATACTCAAATAGGTTGTGGCATTCAAGCGATGATTGATTGGTATTAATGGGCCTAAAGCGTGCCAACAAAACATTTCCCACATTATTACACCATCTGCACCAGCCTGGACTGTTGACACAAGGTTAATTCCGACCCTACCATCGGTGTGCCTCAGCAGAAATTGAGATTCATCAGACCAGGCTACAATTTTCCAGTCTTCACCTGTCCAGTTTTGGTTAGTCTGTCCCTACTGTAACCATACTTTGCTCTGCAACAAACATGACATCTCTAGATTGTGATTTTGTGATTTCAGTGGGTTTCTATAGCATTTACTATTTTTGTTTACTAGTTTACTTTGTTTTACTTTCATGCACACAAGTGAAAAAAAAAGACTGGTGCGTAAATCAAGAGCATCATGGAATTAATGGTTCATTAAAGTGTCTGTGATCCAACCAGTGTGATCTGAAATCCTTTTTTTAAATGGAATTGAATGTGGTTTTGTATGCTTCTACATGCAATGTATGACGCTACACGCATCGCTTAATGTGATGCGTTTAGGGTGAATTGGCCCAAAGGAATTGGTTTTAAGTAATATGTATCAGTTACATTTTGTGAAATGATATAGGCATCTTTTAGCTAAATATTACTCTCTGACAAAATCCAAACAAAAACAAAGCCAATTAGACCTTTATAGCAGTTGTTAGATTAGTGTCAATTGTCCCATAAAATTGTGATTTTCCCTTTCTTTTACTGGCACATTTACTTTTCATGATTAAAAGAGGAAATGATATGTTATTAAATTCTAATCAAACAAAATATGTGTTTATTTTGATTATATTGTTTGGTATCAATCTTGGAAAAGATTTTCTGCTTTTTTCTTTTTTCTATAGAAGAAGCAGGGCAGACTCTACGGCTGAAAATTAATCACCAGACTCTCAGGTAAGACTTACCAAGAATATGTTTCAAGAACAAGAAATGCATTTAAATTAACATCTATCTACTTTTAAAATGTCTGGATCAGGCTATAAATCATATGGCTACTTTGCTAGTTCAGTTGGCTGACATTTGAGCTTTGCATAGTCTATTAATCTGATAACAAAACATACACAGGAAATTCCAGAATGCGCAAGTGTTGCACATTCTGCGCCCTGGAGTCTAACCTCACTAATAAAAAGGTGATTTTAGTTTCTGAACATTTCATATGCATTTATGAACATGCCTGAGTGCTTGGTCTTTTCTCATTTGCACTTATGTGTTGGCTAAGATTATTTCTCATGACATTGGTTAATGGCTGAAAGCATGACTGGACTGACCCTCTGAACATAGGCGTATCACAATTACAGTAAAAATTCACATAATTGTTACGTTACGTGATGTGAAGGGAAGGAGGCAGGATGCAGTCGCAGTGGAACGGCGACTTTTATTAACAGTGACGAATGCAACACAAAACACTATAAACTCCTGAGCTAACTATGCTCACTTGGCTACGGCTAGCGCTAAGGCTAAGGCATGAACATAAACTGAAACTGCGATTGCCGATAGTCGCCCTTTAGCTTTACAAGGCATACATTCCGTCATACACACACGTCGATCTGTCCATATGTGGATCAGTCAGTTGAACCGCGCCGTGGGGAGCACGGCTCACAGTATATATAGATTACCCAGTCATTATCAAGCAACCGTTAGCAGCTGCGGGTACTTCCAAGAGACACATGACCAAATGACCTCTGATCCGATGGTACGGAGACATGACGTCACCACGGAAGAAGCAGCAGGGGAGTCGTGACAGGGGAGCCCCCCCCGAACGGGACAGCAGGACAGCCTCCTTGGCTGTGCGGAGCTCCACCACTGAGACCTCCCCATAGGCCTCAGGCTGGAGCCCTGTTGTCCTCGTAGCCGCCCCCCCCCCCAAAATGTTTCTGGGCTAGCCTCTGGCCTAAACTGAACTGGATTTTCCAGAACAGCAGGCTCGGACGAGACATCAGGAACTTGGGACATGACTTGGGCTTGGACCGTTAAGACTTGAGACATGGCTTGGACATGGGCGTCCGAGACTTGAGATTGGGTCTGGACTTGTACGTCGTGGACCTGAGACTTCAATTTGACCGAGCTTTCCAGCTCCTGCATTTTGGCAGCTAGATCCTTATTCTGTCTTTCTAGCTGCTGTCGCGCAGTCTCACTCTTCTGAGCTGTGCGGTGCTCACCCGCTAGCTCAGTGCTCAGCGTGTCCACTTGTGCATTAGCCTTTTTCAATCGTTCATTAGTTCAATGTTGCCCTGTTTCTCATCAAGTTCCTCCTCCAGCTGTGAAATATGAGCCTCCAACCTCCGCTTCTCATCATTCAATGCAGATACCTTGGAGTTACAGCTGGTCACTACATCATGCAGGTCATTTCTCTCCTGCAGAACCTGCTTCTGACTGCTATCAGCTGTAGACAGATCCTCATGTAATTGTACATTTTCAGCCTCCAGACTCTTGACCTTGCGTTCACTCTCTTCGGCACTGCCCCGTGCAGCTTCTCTCGCCGTTCGGAGTTCATCCACATACCGCAATTGATCTTTTAACTGAGTCTGTACTTTCAGCTGTCCCTGTGTTTCATCTCGAGCTTTAATGGCCTGGATGAGATGAGCTTCCAGCTCAGACAGGTCAAGCTCCAGCTTCCTCTTTTCTGCTACAGCCAGCACTTTCTGCTTCTTCTCATTCTCCAGCTCTGCCCCCATTTCATGCACCTGTTCCAGTTTAATTCTCAATTCTGACATCTGTGTCTGAAAGGAGTGAAGCTGCGTCTCTGCACTCTTCCTTTTCTTTTTTTCCTCCGCCAGAAGCTCCTTCAGTCGATTTTGTTCGTCCTCTACTTGATACCGTGTGCTCAGAGCCAGTTTCTGGCATGTCTCCTCTTGTAGCACATCCTGTGTTTCCTGTAGTTGCAACTTAATAGATGAGCATTCTTTAGTAGCTTTGACATTTCTTTTCCACTTCAGACAGAGTGCTGTTCAAACCTTCCAACTGCATTTTGCTTATTTTTTCAGTCATTTCCTTCTTCTGTTTCTCGCTCTCACAGTGGTTCCATTGGAGCTCCTGCAGCTGAGCTTTGCCTTTCCTTCTGCAAGATTCAGAATCTTTTTTACTCTGAGTGACTGTGACTGGAACGTGAGGCTTGGAAGTAATAGGGGGTTGAGGCATGGCTTGGGTAGGCACTTGAGGCTTGATCTTGTTTGGAGGTTGATTTTGAGCTTTGGCCGGAGCTTGGACTGTAGACTTAGAGATGAGCGGAACTTGCTTCACTGGATGAGCGTTGACAGTCCTGTTCTTCCTCTCTAGTTGTCTCACCCACTCATAGTGTACATGGAGTGGGAGTTCCGCACTAGTCGCCATATTCATTTCCCCTAGCAATTCATCCAGGTCATAACTCTGGCCTGGTTCTCCATACACATCCAAAAACAGCTCCAAAAACTGCCGAATATCCTCCAGTACCCCGTGTCTCACGGCCACTATTCGCTGGGACCATGTGCGAACTGGGCCAAAAAAGCGAGACATGACAAACCCAATAAACTGTCCTTCGGTTGGCTTCAGGTCACACAGGCTGGAGAAATAGTGCTGAGAGTCCCTCACAAAACAGTCCAAATAAGAGAGGCCATCATATCGCTCCGGCATGTCCTCGAAAGTCCTCTGTGCGAATTGCATCATATCCAAGGCGGGGATACTTGGCGTGGGGTTTTGAGTTCGGCATCCTTTCTGTTCCTCTGCTGCATCCATGGTCTGGCGGATCAATCTGTTACGTTACGTGACGTGAAGGCAAGGAGGCAGGATGCAGTCGCAGTGGAACGGTGACTTTTATTAAAAGTGACGAATGCAACACAAAACACGATAAACAAACTCCTGAGCTAACTATGCTCACTTGGCTATGGCATAAACATAAACTGAAACGGCGATTCCCGATAGTCGACCTTTAGCTTTACAAGGCATACATTCCGTCATACACACATGTCGATCTGTCCATATGTAGATTCACATCATGAAGACAGCATCCTTATACCAACACTTCTGTTCTGTGTAGGAAAATACAGGACAAATCCATTACATCTCCTTGATTCAGGGACAATTAATTTTTTCAATGTGTGATAATCCCGTATTTCTGGCATGAGTGACAAGCCTAAATGTTAGTTTGTGTGTGTGTGTGTGTGTGTGTGTGTGTGTGTGTGTGTGTGTGTGTGTGTGTGTGTGTGTGTGTGTGTGTGTGTGTGTGTGTGTGTGTGTGTGTGTGTGCGTGTGTGTGTGTGTGTGTGTGAATATAGTTTGACTTGTAAAGTAGCTCCTAATGTCCACCTTTCCTTTTTTGGCCACCATCCTGGCTTAACATATCACCAAATTATCCTAACTGCCAAACACACACACACACACACACACACAAACAAAAAAGTGTAACATGGACAAAATCTAAACAAGCACGAAATCAACTGTACCTTTGTAGCAATGTACAGTCCTGTATTTTTTTTTTTTACTTTTGCACCTATGTCAACAGTCCCATAATTTTTTTATTGTCCCTTTAATGGCACATTCCTTTGTTCACTGCTTCAGGGAACACTTTATTTTCATCGTCAACAGAGGAAACCATTGTATGTTAAATTCTTTTCAACAAAACATAATGTAGCATGATTTTCTTGATTATTTTGTCTTGTTTAGAATCAATCTTGGAAAGGATATTCTTTTTTTTAGAAGAAAAGCGGGACGGACTCTATGTATAAGAACTCATAGCCAGTCTCTCAGGTAGGGTTAACCAAGAATATGTTACAGCAGAACATCCACCTAAATTAACTTGAATTCTTGTGTGTCATGTCTTTACCAGACTTAAAATCATAAGATCACTTCATAAATTAGATTTCTGTTGCATGAGACTTGATCTTTGCATACTCTACTTATTGTCTTATAATTTACTATTAATTCACACATGTTCTATTTACTATTTTTTACATTACATTACATTTACATTTACTATTAATTCACACAAGTCTGTGAAGTTAAAAATTCCTCTTTCCCTCAGACAATGTTTCCCATTAATTGGAAAAGTCTGCCATCAAATGTACACAGGAATTATCAGAGAAGGCAACAGCTGCACATTCTGTACCCTGGAATAAGCCTACTCTTGGTAACAATAAGGTGAGTTTAATTTCTGAACCTGTTTTCAGTTGAAACTATGAACATATCTGAGTGCTTGGTCTTTATAAAAATCTTATTTAATTTGCAACGGCATGCACTGACTAGGTTTTTTTTTTATCAAGACAAAGGTTAATTGCTTAAACTGGACTATTTCTCTGTGAACCAAGGTGTGTCTTCCATAAACAGTCACATAATAAAGAAACATACTCGGTTATTTATTCACTAACACCTTTAGACAAAGTTATTAAAATATTTTCTCAATATTTCTTTTGAGGGGGACATGGTGGTTTAGTTGTTAGCATGTTTGTCTCACACCTACAGGGTGGGGGTTCAATTCCTGTCTCTGCCCAGTGTGCTCAGAGTTTGCATGTTCTCCCAGTGCATTGGGGGTTTCCTCCAGGTACTCCAATTTCCTCCCCCAGTCCACAGACATGTCCTGTAGGCTGATTTGCATTACCAAATTTTCCATAGTGTGTGTTGCCTGATGGGTTGGCACTCCGTCCTCTTGCCCCGAGTCCCTTGGGATAGGATACAGGTTTTCCCAGGCTGTTTAAATTTCTAAAGTGGTTTTACTTAAAAAAAATTTGCTTTATTTACGAATGCATCTTCAGTAGCTTCTTTATTCTGGTTAGGATCATGTTATGGATCTTCTATGATAAAAGTACAAATCTGTTGCACAGCTCTACACAGAACCCTAACCGTTTCTTCAGAGAGACAAACCGTAGAAACCTTATGGGTTTGAGATTTAACCCTTTTTCCAAGAGTGTACACAATTAATATTAACAGTTAAAGTTTTGTTAGTCTAATTATCTCTGTTTAAGCACTTTAGTCTGAAACATCCGGGTTCTCATATAGCATGGTGTTCTATGCTATCGTAATAAACTGTTATAATTAACCCTTTTTAAATGGAAATCTTTCTATTTGCTATAGCCTGACCTGGTGCGACTTCAAACCTTGGATGAATGTTTAAAGTTGCTCACAGACATGGCCAAGGAGCTAGAGGATATCAGCAAGGTACAAGGCAATTTATTTATTATTAGGGTTTACTGTATAGACATTATAAATTCAGTTTCACCGTGAAAAACGTAAGTGCAGGGTATCACAACAATGTGTTCCCTTTATGGCCTGCAGGGAAGAAATAAAAGCACATTGGAAAGGAACAAGAAAGTTTCAGGAGAAGACTCTGTGCCAGTCGATGTGGAGAGCAGCAAGAGTCTCATAATGTCATGGGCCAAAGAACTGGACAGGCTCAACATGTCAAGAGGAGTGACAAAGGAAGCATCCATGAAAGCAGATGTTACACAAATGAAGAGTGATGATGTGTGTGATATCTCAAAAGACACTGAGAGGATCATGAAGTGGGCACAAGAGTTACAGACTGTCACAGAGGTTAGAAATACTAATTGGAGAACAAAAAAGCCTTAATGTGACATGAAGTAACTGAATTGTCTGTGTGTGTGTGTGTGTGTGTGTGTGTGTGTGTGTGCGCGTGCAGAATTTGGGTCTGACAGATGGAGACATTAAGCAGATTCTTACTAAACACACCAGAAGTGAAGAAAACTAGATGAAGTTCTTCCCTTTCTAGAGTTTGTGGTGTGGTCTCTTCTCTCACATGACTTCGAGGTGAGATGATATGGCATATAATTTAAAAGCAACTGACAGTAGTTACAGCTGTATATTAATATATTATAATATATTAATAATATATGAATGCACTCATTCTAAAATACTAATTTTATAGTACTCTATAGTAACAACTCATTCATAGGGATGTGTAATAGGGCCGTATAAACTAAGCCTAATAAACAGATTAAAACATAACATTTTTTAACTTAAAAAATCTGAGTAAAGTTTGAGCACATGGTAATGGTCAGTAGGTTTTCCACCACAGCAGAGACTTACCAGTTTCACAGTTACATGACAATCTGCAATTTGCTCCCTTCAAGACAGGAAACAGAAAAGAGACTGGTGAGGGAACAGCTACTATATCATAAGTGATATGCTAGGAAGCAATTTGTCTTATGGACAAGTAACTATAAGAGGAAAAATGTATGATATTTTTTCTTATGATTATAGACAATGTTTCCCATAAGAAATGTAATCATTGACAAATTGCTGTGCTTTAATTGGAACTATAAAACACTTCAGGACATTCTGTTATCAGAAAATAAAACTTTGGAGTGGCAACAGTAAAGTTACAGCTGGCCATGTCACAGCACCCAACCATGGATTATTTTATAACATCTTAATTTACTTATAAAATCACAATCATGTTTTATTCCATACTTTAAAATGGATTACCAAAAGTGATTGTGACATAACATTTTTTTTAAGGCTAAATTTGGAGAATGTTTAAAAAATATGGTTGCCAGCTAAGCAGAGAACATGGAAGACAAGTAAGAGCTCTTATTCTACCTGAATAATGGACAGTGAGTCTGATGGACACTCACTTGACATTTTTTACATTTGTGTTTTAGGCAGCCAGAAATATGTTCCCAATTCAGGTAGGAAAGGATAATAATAATAATAATAATAATAATAATAATAATAATAATAATAATAATAATAATAATAATAATAATAATAATAATGTTATAAGAATTGCTGCAAACAAGGATCATGGCAAGCTTGAATACTAATTCTATTTTCCATAAAGTTTGGCAGTGGATTCAGAGTGACTCAGGTAACAATTAAACAAACAAGCAAACATTAATATACTATTAAGCATTTGGTAATATATTTATGAATTATGTGGTGTTGTGCCAGTTGATGTGCATCTAGATTTAAGTTCACGCAACCCCTGGCTGTACATGTCAGAAGACAAACTGAAAGTGTATGAATTACATGAGGGAGGTTAAAGTACCAGCAAAAGGAAAATGGAGGTTAGGGGTAGTGGCTGCATCTGTCCAAAGAAAAGGCATGCTTCCACATTGCTCCAGGAACAGGGTACTGGACTATTTGTAACAGGCCTGGTTTCCAGGCATGCACTGATCCCCGTACTGAGCTACCAAATTCTGTACCACTTCATGTGATTGGGGTTTATGTGGACTATGAGGAAGGACAAGTGTCCTTCTATAATGCTGAAAGCAGGTTCCATATCTATACTTTCACAGAGACTTTTAGAGAAGTGCTTTTCCCTGTTTTTGCTTGTCTGGATGGGAACACCGTGCTACAAATCTGTACATCATAAATGTCTGTATTTGATGGAAAACAAGAACTTACTTAAAGGTACATATCACTATTTCCCTGTTTTGTTTCTCCGAACATGATGATTAGGTACCATTTTTGTTTATCATCAACTGAATTTTTGTATCAATGTGTTTCATACAAATTCAAGCTTATTTTATCTGTCTTTTATGCAGGATTTTCATTTGTCTCCATTCTTTTCTTTTTTTTACAACTTTTTCAAAATTTTAATTTGACTGTTAATTGCTTGTTTTCAGTTATACAATAATTGTGTAATATTTACACTTTTGGTGAGTGGCTAATATAGAAATTACATGAAGAAGTTCCTATATAACATGAAAAAGAAGCTGAGTGTATCTACTGAGTGGTGAAAAATGTTTTTGCTTGTCTGGATGGAAACACTGTGCTACAAATCTGTACATCATAAATGCCTGTACAAGAGAAGTTCATCTGCATATGCCACTATTTCCGTGTCCCTAAAATCGCATGATGATTATAGGCCTATAGGAAAGCAGCTTGTTTTATTATAGACTGTCAACTAATTTTTGGTCAAAATGTTGTCTTATATTTTAGATGAAGAGTAGATAAGGAGATAGTGGAGAAAGGAGATTGCATTTGTGAATAACATTCAAGGGTGCAAGGTGGAAAAAGAAATTAACTAAATATATGATAGACAGCTGTATGAGCCTGTCTCTTACCAATTGAGTTTAAGTGAAAGACAATAGCAAAATGAGCAGGAAGGAACCAATTATACGGACCCAACGTCTGAAGTGGAACAGTACTTATAGTTGTGTTGGAGCTCCTAAACTTGTTATTCAGTGATAATAATAATAATAATAATAAGAGGAAGAAGAAGAAGAAGAAGAAGAAGAAGAAGAAGAAGAGGAAGAGGAAGAAGAAGAAGAATTAATTAGAAGTTATTATGTCACACTAGGATTTTAATCACTAATTATAATAAAGTATTTTAATCATATTAGCCCATTATATTACTATATGATGTTATTCTTCTTACTCAATAGTATATGTAGTTATTTTAGATCAAATCTATTCATAATTTGAAAAAATTTATTCCAGAGGTGGTAAGATGTTTGGTCCGAGTGACATTTGATCTAATGTACTGTTATGATGTATTTGTTACATAAGATGACCTGATTACTGATTTGGTTCTTTTACATAATTACTAGCATCATTTCATCTGATTGATTAAATGCATATAAGTTAAAGCCTAAAAGTGACAGAAAGTAAATACCTCCTTTAAACTTTTTTTGTAGGAAAAGTTTAGCAAATAAATCTGACAAAGGCATTTTGGAGATTATTGAGTTTTTTGTATTTTTGGTCCAAACAATATTTTTTACACAGCTAATAAGACTTTTAAAACCACAAATCACTTTAAACAGGGAGCATGTACATGTATATGACACTATACTGTTTAAAAAATGGAAAGTAGAACTTGATGGGATAAAAATTTTAATAATTAAAGCCAAATCTGGAAGATAGTAAATATGTCAGGCATCTGCATTCAATTCAGCAACTGTCAGCAGACAGGGAGTCATAATAGCCAAACAGGTTTATTAAGTAAGGTTCAAGGTGTAATTCGAAGTTAGTGAACTACCCTGCTCAAAAATCCAGCAGGCCAAGCAGGTCCAACTTGTATACCATCTTTGGCAACTGCTTGTTTTCCAGCTTTCTTTAACTAAATTGATCAATAAATGTTTCAGATTTTCTAATTGCCTTAATGTTTTTTTTTTTTTTTTTTTTTTTTAACAATTTACAGCAGCTGGTTGCTGTACCAAAAGAAAGAATTAAGAATTAAATCCTTCACATTATTTCTTACTACTGTGATTCCTTTCTAGAAGATATAACATTTACATGTTTACTATGTGGAAAAAAAAAAAAAAAAAAACTCTGCAATTTATAGTCTGGAAACTGCAGTAACTGAAATTATAATTGCATACATTTTGTGTTACTTTTGACTAAATACTTTACACCATTTCAGTGTTGCCATATGACAACAATTTACCAACTACTCCTCCCACATTACAAACTCACATTAAAAAATTATTACATTAACTATTTCAATTAATAAAATTCAATAAAACATGAAGATCTTTAAATTAAAAAAAAACATTTAATTAATAATTTATTATTTTCTGTAACTGTAATAATTAATTCAGTAGAGGGTTAATACACATAGTATAGCTATGTCAAATGTAGCTAATTATGTTTGTGTCTATTGGTGAATTGTTATTGGGAACATAGCAGTATGAATTTCAATGCATACTGTACATCGTACTTGTTCACATGTCCAAAAAAAAACCAAACCCCTGTAGAGAGGCAGAAACACTCCGCAGTGGCATCTAAACCTGCAAAAACTCAACCAGAAGAAAAAAGGCACTCAGGAGCTGAATAGGACATTCTGGATTAAAAATAGGGAAACATGAAACAGGATTATACTTGACATGAGGTGATGCAGAGACTGTTGAATGTATTATTACATTGTGCAATGTTTACAAGGGAAAGAGAGGAGTTATTAAATAAATTGAGAAATATACATTTAATCAATTTCACCTTGCTAAATCTATTGAATTGCCACTCAGGACATTTAAAAATATAAATAGAAATACTTAATTATCTCAGGAAAACAGGATTTAATAAACATATATAAAAGTTTGGGTTTTTTCCTCCTTCTTGTTAATGCTTCACACTCCAGTCCAGTTGGGGGCGGTAATACAGCATTAGTTGGCTTGTCAACCGGCATTAAACAACATAAGAAGAAGAAAAGGCACTTCCGTGTTCGAGCTCTGAAATCCTGCTCACTTCCTCTTAATGACTTTAAATAAGTGAAGTTTTTAATGACGCTGGACTTCGGACGGTTTTCTGGGCTCAGGCTGTAGGACGACCGGATATCCGTCAGTTGAATTATATTGAGAAAGAAAGAAAGAGTGAGATAAGCAGTTACCCATTTAACGCAATGGCGACCTCTGAGAAAGCTGTGCCTACATCATTCATGGAGCCTTTCAGAAACATTCTGGTGAATTATTTAATGCCAGAAAAATGTTACGACGAGTTCTTCCTGAATTTTAATTTTCTGCATGGTAAGATGGATCATGATTTTTACTGGAAGATGGTTTAAGTTGTCATTGCCTTTGAGTTGAGAGATGGATAGATTTTCTAAATTTCACTTCTAAACTTGATCAAATAAAAATTGCATGACGTGTGAAGTCTGTTAATGTCCGCTACCCGTCTCTTTTCTAATCCTCACTACAGCTCATGAGGAAGAATCAGAAGAAATTATAAGATCCATTTTGTACAGCATCAAAGCTCTTTGTTTATTATACAGAAATAATGTTTCCACTGTTGCAGATATTTATTGATTTGGCCAGTTGTGTATGTTGAGTATGTTAGAGGCGTGGCTTTACACAGGGCGCATTGTCATTGGTTGCCTCAGGCACGCGCTTTCACATGCTAGTCTGAAAGCAAATGATTTCATCCCAATACACAGCCACAGTCCCTTTATCTACAGTGTCTCATGTGTCTATAATTCCCACAGTGGACTGTCTGAAGATAATCATTAGCAAAGGTTTAGGCATTGGAATCATCCTTGGCTCTGTACTTGGTAAGCAGAAGCCTCTTCTGTTGTTTTTTTTTTTTTTTTTTTTTTTTAAACCCCTGTCCTAGTTATTGCATTACTTGTTATGCTTGTCCTCCTTGTTCTGCACAGTGAAATTGCCTCAGATCTTGAAACTGTTGGGTGCTAAGAGTGCAGAAGGACTGAGTTTTAAATCGGTGATGCTGGAGCTGCTTGCCATCACAGGCACTATGGCTTACAGTATCGCCAAAAGCTTTCCATTCAGGTAAGCTTGAATGTCACAACACTGACACACAGTTTCAACTGAAAACACTTTACACTCAGTGACCATCTTACACCATATGACCACCGTGGAACAGATATTATTTGGGTGGTGGCCCATTCTGAACAGTTGTGTGGAGCACTGATGTATGTGGTTTACTTACTGCTCACTTCGTCACACCTACCATGTTGGTACACTTTGTAACTGTACAATTACAAACATTAACTCCGTTTGCTTTTTTCTGTTATCGTTTCTTAAACCATAACCACAGGACTGCTGATGGCTAGAAGTTTTGGATGGTTATTTATTTACACCACAGTGATTTGAGCAACTCTCATTCCAACACCACACTCACTAACACTCCACTGTCTTGTCAGAGTATACACTGTGTGTGTGTGTGTATATATATATATGTGTGTGTGTGTGTGTATATGTATGTATGTATGTATGTATGTATGTGTGTGGGTTTTTTTTGTTTGTTTGTTTTGGGGTTTTTTTTTAAACAGTATCCATACAGCTTACACAGACCTGGCTCTGTTTTAAGCCACTCACTTTTTGCTCATTATCTTGCTGAAATTCGTCATGCATTTTGTATATTTCTGTAAGTTTAATTAATGTGATATTTGAGAAGTTGTTTGAAACATTTTTCTTCGGTGGTGGTGGTGGTTGTTGTTGTTTGTTTGTTTTTAAATGGCACTTTTATTCACAGTGCCTGGGGTGAAGTTTTATTCCTCATGTTTCAGACAGTGACTATTGGATTTCTTATCCAGCATTATAAAGGAAGCACCGTTCGAGGTACCAGATTGCACATTAATAATAATGATAATAATGATGCATTAGTAAGATGATAAATAACCTCTAATTTAAGCATTTCTGTGTGGTTATTTGCAGGGTTGGGCTTTCTGGTCATCTATTTTGGCCTGTTGATTGTCCTCATTTCTCCTCTTACCCCCATGTCTGTGGTCACCACCATACAAGCCTCCAACATGCCAGCTATAATCTTTGGAAGGGTGGGTGACCACTTGTCCCATTGTTTAACTGAATTATGCCTAAATGTAGGGAATTTGGAAAGACATCCCCAGAAAGCATTAAATCACCTCTCTCTTTGTGTATAGCTTATTCAGGCAAGTACCAACTATAGGAACGGACACACGGGACAGCTGTCGGCTATTTCCGTGTTCCTGCTGTTTGCTGGTTCCCTGGCACGTATATTCACTACAGTGCAGGTAGGCTTACAGAGGACATTTGGATTATTTCACCTGCTTCACTTGCTCACTTATACAAGTATGTAGGCAATATATGTGCAATGGTGGCTCTGGTTATGTTTCTGGTCTATTGATCTTAGGAAGACTTAATACATACAATACAGTGCCTTGTGAAAGTATTCGGCCCCCTTGAACTTTTCAACCTTTTGCCACATTTCAGGCTTCAAACATAAAGATATAAAATTTATATAGACTGATCAGAGATGCGGCCAAGAGGCCCATGATCACTCTTGATGAACTGCAGAGAACTACAGCTGAGGTGGGAGAGTCTGTCCATAGGACAACAATCAGTCGTACACTGCACAAATCTGGCCTTTATGGAAGAGTGGCAAGAAGAGAGCCATTTCTCAACGTTTGGTGTGTCTCCCAGGTGACTTGTGGCAAACTTTAGACGAGACTTTTTATGGATATCTTTGAGAAATGGCTTTCTTGTCTGAGCTGAAAGTTTAGAGGGATGGCCAGGTCTTGGTAGATTTGCAGTGGTCTGATACTCCTTCCATTTCAAAATGATTGCTTGCACAGTGCTCCTTGGGATGTTTTAAAGCTTGGGAAATCTTTTTGTATCCAAATCCGGCTTTAAACTTCTCCACAACAGTATTACGGACCTGCCTGGTGTGTTCCTTGGTCTTCATGATGCTATCTGCGCTTTCAACAGAACCCTGAGACTATCACAGAGCAGGTGCATTTATACAGAGACTTGATTACACACAGGTGGATTCTATTTATCACCATCAGTCATTTAGGACAACATTGGATCATTCAGAGATCCTCGCTGAACTTCTGGAGTGAGTTCGCTGCACTGAAAGTAAAGGGGGCGAATAATTTTGCACGCACCACTTTTCAGTTTTTATTTGCTCAATTCAATTAAATTTTATTTGTATAGCGCTTTTACAATAGTCATTGTCTCAAAGCAGCTTTACAGAAATAAAAAACAGGTATAAACAGTCAGAAACAGATAAACAGAGACAAACAGGTATAAAACAAATGGAATTTATCCCAACTGAGCAAGCCACTGAGTGGCGACGGTGGCAAGGAAAAACTCCCTAAGATGTTTTTTGAGGAAGAAACCTTGAGAGGAACCCGACTCAGAAGGGAAACCCATCCTCATCTGGGTAACATCTGGCTCATCTGGCTCTTCCCCCTGCTGTAGTCTTCACTATTTTAGGTAATGTCAAATAGCCTGCATCTTTTTTGATCTGAGTAGGTGTGGTGGATCATATAAAACCAGAAGGACGCTTAGATATTGTGGTGCAAGACCGTGTAGTGCTTTTATAGGTTAATAGAAGTATTTTAAACTTAATGCGAGATTTTAGAGGGAGCCAATGCAGTGTGGATAAGATCGGGGTGATGTGGTCGTATCTTCTGGTTCTAGTAAGGACTCTAGCAGCTGCATTCTGGACTAACTGGAGTTTATTTATATTCCTACTGGAACATCCAGACAGTAAGGCATTACAGTAATCTAATCTAAAAAAAATTAAAATATCCAATAGATTTCGTTCCACTTCACAATTATGTCCCACTTGTTGGTGATTCTTCACAAAAAATTTAAATTTTATATCTTTATGTTTGAAGCCTGAAATGTGGCAAAAGGTTTAAAAGTTCAAGGGGGTCGAATACTTTCGAAAGGCACTGTAAGCAAGCCCTTAACCCTCAGCTTCTGCAGTGACCCTGTGTTAACTTTCTTTCAGAAGCATTTTTATCTGTGCATATGCTACAAAGCTCATGTTTCATCCTGGTTATGAGAAGTCATCTAACCTCACACTCGACATATCTATTCTAGTCTGTTTTTAGGCTAAATGGAATTGTCTTGTTGCTTTGGCAGATATATATATAATTTTTTGTAAATAAATAAAACTAAATCTAGACATAGATTAACAATGCATCATTATATATATATATATATATATATATATATATATATATATAAAGTATTCAAGTTTTCTTCAGCTAGCATACACAGAAATATGTTGATATAAGAAAACTGTGCCTGAATTGGCTGGAGAAAAGTAAATACTCTCACTACTTCAAATGTGCACTGCATACTGTGCTGTAAAATACTGTGCTGTTTTTTTATTTTTTTTTATTTTTCCTTTTTAAAAACAAACTTACTTCTTTAGATATACAATAAACATAAATATAACATGTTTAAAATAGTCTATGTATATGTGGTATATCATTGCAGATGCAAAGCAAATGTGCTATTAAATTACATTTGGAAAGTAAAATCTCGAAAACTTAACTACAGTAACTTCTGGACTATAAGCCGCTACTTTTTTCACACGCTTTGAACACTGCGGCTTAAACAATGATGCAGCTAATTTATGGATTTTTATGGGCTAATGAGTTTCATGCTGCCAAAATATTTAGCCTCGTCACATCGAACAAATGAAATTAACCAACAGGTCACAGTGGACCAATGAAACTGTTCGAATTAAATCTAACACGCTCACACTACATTCTTCAGATCAGTCGTTTTGCGCTTCGTGCACACCCCCTCATCAGGGAAAACACACGAAGAAATGCATATTGGTGATGTCATGTCTCCGCCCCGTCTTGTCATGTGTTGTCGAGTCACGTGGTTTTTGGTATTGCCCGCAGCTGTTAGCAGTTCGGGCTAATTTGGCTGGTGTGTATATATACACCGGGAGCCATGATGCACACAACACGGGTAATTAGATATAGAGTTGGAATTAGATAGCGAATATAGTTAGTCTTTGTTCATGCCATGTGTCTTAGTTCGTGTTAATGTCAAGGCTAGTTAGCTTATAGCATAGCTTCTAGCTTAGCCTGTAGCCTAGTTGCTTGTAGCATAGCTTATTGCCTAGTAGCGGATAGTATAGCTTAGAGTTGTATAGACTTAGTTTAGAATATAGATGCAGAAGTGGTTTATAGAGTATAGATATAGAGTCTTTGTTTCATGTCATAGTTAATGTTTAGGTTAGTTGGTTTAGTTAGCTTAGTTCATTGAGTTGGTTTCTTGTTTCTCTTGAGTCTGCTCTACTCTGTTTCAATAAAAGGTCTCGTCCTAACTGCCCTTGCATCTGTCCTGCTCCGTTTACGTCACGAATCGTGACAGTTACAACGTGGACACCTGCAGCTTATAGAGAAGTGCGGCCTATATATGTACAAAATTAGTTTTTCTTCTTACAATTAGCGGGTGCGGCTTATATTTAGGTGCGCTCAATAGTCAGAGAATTACAGTAAATTTACCTTGATGCTACTATTGCACCGTCATCAGTGGAAGCAGTTCTTCAGACTTATTAACCCAGACGAAACGGATTATTGCACATAAGTTTCTAATGTGTCTTGTATTTTCCTGTATGTTTCTCTAGGAGACAGGTGACTCCCTAATGGCTCTTTCTTACATCATCTCATCCTGCTGTAATGGCCTGATCGCTGCTCAGGTTCTGTATTACTGGAATGTCAGTCCAGCAATTAAGAAGAAGGCTGAGTAAACCTGGCACAAAACAGTGAGATGCCAAGGCAGGCTCCTAGTGATCTATCCATCCATTCATCCATCTTCTACCGCTTATCCTTTTCAGGGTCACGGGGAACCTGGAGCCTATCCCAGGGAGCATCGGGCACTAAGGTGGGGTACACCCTGGACAGGGTCCTAGTGATCTTTTGTCTAATCCATTTAACTTGCTGCTTTGAGCAACTTGTATGGACTCTCTTTGTAAATTTGGAATGAAATCCATTTACATGGTTTTGGATGTTGATCTCATTTGAGATCAGTTGTTTAAAGCAGCAGGTTTCACAGTGTTGGTATATACATACTTTAAAGAAGTAGTGACGGGAGAGTTATAAATACAGAGGTATGCCTACAGTGCTCTTTACAGAAGGGTATCTATTATTACTCCTAAAGCACTGTTGTGGCCTAAACACTAAACACTAAAAATAAACTTCCAGAAGGGCCCCTTATCTCAATAATTGATCATATTTCCTTTGGCTGTATAAGATCATATAGGGTGCAATGCCTATGCTGTCCAGTTTTACTTACTTCATCATTTCCTTAGCTCAGGGAAAGGAGAAATTTTATTCATATTTTTAGAAACCTGTGCACCATGGGAATTCCTTTTACTGTTTGTTAGGTTCATTGTTTATATTCCTTAACTGTTATATATGTAATGATTTATTCTAGGAGTTGCTTAGGTAAAGCATCACAAATCAAAACAAAAGGCCAGCTAAAATGTGACTGTTGAATTTCTGTTTGTGTGAAATGTTGTTGAGGTGTTTAGGATTATTGCAGAAAGGAACCGAATTCTTCAGTTTAGTAATAACTAGCCATGACCAAATACTAACTATATATCTGTGAGTTATGCCTTTTGCACTTAGTCCTTGTAACATGCCTGTATTACTGTATTGAAGGATGAACAAAGTGGTGAGTTGGACAAATTGTTTGGTCGGCTGCAGGAAATTAGAATTCTTGAACTGAAGTGTTAGTTTGTCCATTAGAATGTTTTGATTTGCTTCTTTAGTAGTTTAAGTTTTTCAGTTAATTTAGTTAAACTACTGGATACAATAAATTCTATAAGCAGACCATTGATTATATTTTCTTTCTTTTTGCCTAGTTAGTGGGTCCACCAACATGCACTATGAATTCATCTTCTGAATTACACTGTAATAAACTCAAAGCCAGTGTGTCCTTTAGCTTGTTTCTTTCTAACAAAGAGCACTTTGTGGTTATTGATTCATTTAGCCTGTAGAGGGCAGCAGATTGTCTAGTGGTTTACTGCATACACTCTTAAACTCTACTCCCATTACACAATAGCTCCTGTGATCCCACTTCAAACCAACATTAATCTCTCTCTCTCTCTCTCTCTCTCTCTCTCTCTCTCACTCACACACACACGCACACTTCCCAGTGGTAGCTTTCACCTGTGTCATTCAGTGCTTCAGTGATGTAAATGTTTATTTTCTAAATGGAATGATATCACATTTTTATGGCATTTTTACCCCAAGAGTTACTTTAGTTAAACCAATACAGCAATTCAAGCTATTCAAATTCTTCATCCATTTCCCGTGCTGAAAAACAAATAGGAATAGTTCTGCCAATACATCTAATCCAACCAAGATCAAACCTGACCAAAAAAATGGTATTAATATAAGCCACAGGAAGTGTGATCTGTTCACTTCCGTAAATTAAGAATAAAATAGAAGGATTGAGACAGAGAGGTGTGTGATGGTGAAATATGTGTTGAGATAAACTTGGTCTTATCACCATTGTGTTCTTGGGAGGTCTGCTCTTGAGGTGGCTTCTCCAGTAGTGAATGGTCTGTCGGCTTTTCTTTCTCTCTCTCTCTTTTTAAGCACAGCTGTTCAGATCTCTTCAGTGTGTGGGCCAAATGCTTATCTCCCCCCCACCTGAGAGTGCATTTTCTATGTCCATATCTTTTAATCAGTGGAACACACCACTGCCCTGCCTTTGTTTAGTGACGATAACGGCCAGACGTTCGTGTGCCAGACCGGTTTGTCACAGATTTGTTTTAGGTTCTAAAATTAATCTCTTGTTTTGCTGAACAAGAAATGAGAACCATTATTCACACACATATATAATCCACACCATATAAAAGATCTAAGGTATGAGGTATTGTGAATTAATAAGTCAGTAAGCAGTTTTGTCATTTTAGATTTGTGGAATTTTGTTTGTGTGTGTATGTGTCTTGCTCTCTCTCTCTCTCCCCCCTCCCTCTACGTTGTTGCTGCAGGACCAGTCTAGTCCAGGGTGTGGTTCATTAGTGTTAGTTGTCAGTCATTCTCTCCACACTTGGCAAATACTATTAGGTGCATTAGCCTTGGTCTAATGTACACATACTTTGTCAATGCCCTCTGCAGCTGCTCACCAAGGTGGGCTCTGACCTCATACCTTCAGGTATAAATCTCTCTGTTTAGTCTTAGCCTTCACCACAAATTACAAAAAATAGTTAGCGAACAGTGTCTTCTTATGGTTTTGCTTTTGCATAAAATCTCAAGATTACATTTATGTATTTTTTTTTTGGATGTTTATTTTCTTGAAGTAGTTTCCTTCTTGTTTGAATGGAACTTCTCAGTTGTAAATGTCTCCATTTTTTTATTCAACCATAGTAGAATTTTGGATGTATTTCTAGAAGTTCTACCTACACAATGTGTATATTATAGACCAAATACTTTGGTTTCACAGCAACTTTGACAGAAATTACTTGTTACATGAGGAACTGTCTTATCTTGATAGTGGTAACATATCACCAGTTTGCCAGGGGTGAGGCAAATGAATAGCTGATGTTTGTGTGTGGCTCAGTGCCACTTGTTTGAAGTTGAGTCTCTATGTTTCAGTGATTGCAGGAGTCCATGTGTCTTATCTGATCACAGACCATGTTCTAAACAACTACTGCGCCTCACCAGCTCAACGTGTCATCCACGCCAATCTGGCAGCAACAAAAAAACTGTAGCCCTTGACAGCAACTGTTGAGAGATTTGGCAGAAACTTCCCTCCCACGGTGAGGAGACATGCCTCTGTCAATTAACAATTTTAAGTTTTCTTATTAAGGACAGCTCAATAAGGGTGGACACAGTTCTTTATTTATTTTTGGTGATAATGTTTTTTAAATGACTGCTTAAATACCAATTGTTGACAGTTATTGATGATAATAATGTGGATGGACATCCACACATACCCGTATCAGCCAGACATAACAGACGTTATCGGTCAGATCTTTCCCCCTCCTCTTGCAGAGCTACGCTGCTATTGCGTGAGAGCGATGTTCAGCTGTGTTATGTGAGGGTGAGTCAAACATGCATGTGTACAGCGTTGGTGGCATTTCAACCAACCGGAACAGTTGTATTAGAAAGATGAAGAAAAAAAGTACACCCACTCACTCACCTGCGTGCAAACAACATTTGGGGCAGGTCTGTCAACACATTGTGCAAGTCAGTGATCGAGTAGTTCTCTCTGTCTCTCTTGCTGTCTTTTTCTTTTTAGTCATTATAAAAGATTAAAATGTCTGTGTTAAGTTTTATTCATTATACTCTGTGAAGTATAGACATAGATTGGTATTTACCCTGGTGAGAAATACTCAGTGGTTGAATTAAAAAAATAATCAAGGGGGATGGTGGCTTCAAATGATGTGAGACCCACTAGTTTACCCTGCAAATAAAATTGGCTACCCAGTGAAACCCATAAACCATTTAATAAGCTTTTATTTTTTTCTCTCTCTGTTTTTCTTTTCAAAGAGGCCATAGTTCTTAGACATGGTGTTGATTGTGTTACTTCTTGTATTAAAAATGCACATGTGATATTAGTGGTATTCGTTCAATAGTTTAGGGGATGAATGGGTGTCAAGTTTAATCTTTTTCCCCTCCCCTGGACCACAGCATTCTTTTGGATCCCTCCACAAATCAAGTGGAATACCTAATTCAGTTCATTTGTTAATTACTAAGTTTGGAGCAGGGAAATTAGCACTCTGAGCATGAATCAGTGCAGGGCAAGACCTGTCCTTTTCACCATTCCGGGGATTTTTTTGGAACGGTTTAGGATATATTTTCCTGTCTGTAATCCCTCAATTGAACAAATTAGACTAGCTCAACAGCACACACTCTCTTACTTTCTCTTCTGTGTGTGTGTGTGTGTGTGTGTGTGTGTGTGTGTGTGTCGTGCGTGCGGAATAGGCGCGGCCTGTAGTCTTCCCTAGGAATGCAGGTACATACGCGCCCGTCTCCATGGTAACCTTTAATGTTTGTTTCCCTGTATACGATACTGACAATTATATGCACGTGATCGGTTGAAGATAAACCGGAACTCTTTATGGTAATATTAAAACCGCAGTCAAACAGTTCTTGGACAATTTGTGAACCCCCTCCTAGTTAACTAAGCCCTCTGTATCGCAGCTTCCTCTAATGGTCGTGATCTCCCCGCGCACTTGCTTACCGGCCTGCGAAAACCATGGTAACCACTTGTTGAAGCCTGGCTGCTTGTTGCTAAGAAACCGCACACGTTCTACGAGAAAATCCCGCTTCCCGCTTTAAGTCCCTCCGACATTACGCACATGCCTGGCCAACTGCCAGCTGCTATAGCATTTCTGCTTATGTGCTTACGTCAGATTATTGTTTAGACGCATGTAAATGATTGGAGATTATCTCATCTAGTTGCTTTACAATACGGTCGCGAATAAAGATAAATATAGGGCGCACATCTTTATTCGCAGAAGGAGGGGAAAAAAACGCCGAGGATTTGCTCATTTTCTCGACACACCTGAATGAACTCCCCTAACCTCTAACCTGGAGTCGCTTTAAAGTTAGACGTCCATGAGCTCGGTTATGCAGCCGTGGATAAACAGAGCTTTGAGGATTTATGCTGTTAAAGCGAAATGGGGTTGTATATCCCATGATTCCTGCGCGCCCTGCACCCCTCCCGTGGGCCTCCGATTAGCCCAAGCGGACTCTTGTATTTCCATGAGAATAGTAGAGCTTGGTGAAAGGGTTAAAGTCCGCGGAGAAGAGGGGGAGAGGACGGCAACACTAATTTTCTGCGCGGCGGGGAGCGCTAAAAAGGGAACAAAGCGATGCAGGGGAGGCGCTCGGGATTGGGCTCCTTTACTATGCACACCTGCGAGCTGAAAAGCGGCGGCCAATCTGCCTCAGACACGGCCAATTACGAGCCGGACCCAAGAGCCGCTTTCACTCCGGAGAAGGATGGGAGAGCGCTGAGGGGGAGGACAGGAGAGTTTTCAAAAGAAGAAAGGGGAGAGATTTAAATCGATTGGTCCTAAATTATTCGAGCCCTCTGCCTTGTGACGGATGAGTCCCCCGAACTTTCCCTGCAAGTGGCTCAGAGAGTCCTCCTCTTATCTTTTCTCCTGTGGTTCAATATGGCACACTTACAGAGTTAATCTTGTGCCAAAAGTAATGAACAAAACGACAAGATCCGCAAGTTATAACTAATTAAAATAAGAATAAATTAACACTAAAAAAATGAAGTCAAAACTACATCGAGACTAGTTGGTATCTACTGCTCTTAGTTTAAAATAAATAAATGGTTAAATAGAGGGGGGACAGGGAAACTCAGCAGACAGGGACAAAGTAAGATTCTGGGATTTGGATCAAAATGTGATGTGTAGACATGCATTTGACATGTCCAAAGAGAATGTCCTACAGAAATCAGTGTTAAATGATGTAAGCAAGCGCAATATGGCAGTTACAGATGTCATACCCATCTGTCTTGATGAACACCCAGGCTTCTTACTAACTTATAATTACATACACGTGTACACACGCACCAAAAAACAAACAAAGAAATCGTTTTGGTCTTTATGCAATTGATGTGAACGCATCTTCTAAAAATAAATACCTTAAAAATGTTATGTATTTTAACCTTGTTACGTGTTGTGTATTTTGTATCATCTGGTTTTTAAAATCCCCTTACATTCTCCTCCTTGCCAGAGTTATTAGTGTTAAAAGTATCAATTTGAAAGCTTTTATGACCGTATAAAATATAAAAACCAGCCATATTCATCATGTGTATAAATGAACAAGATTAAAAGTAAATGAGAGTTTAATTCTCATTATTTATACCATGAACAACAAGATTCAGACCAAAGACAGCATTTTTTTTAATACAATTTATTTATTTTTTTAGCTTTTTTTGTTTACACAAAAAGACCCTTATAAGGGCCATAAAAACTGTACAAAGGCTATTTACAGAAAGTATTAAAAGGACTTTTAAAAATTACATTGAAACGGCAAGTTGCACACTCACCTGGAAGGCAAATGTAAACATTCACTCATTTCATTACTTTAATATAAATTACATTAAAGTTCTTAACTCATTAGTGACCACTAGATTCCTACACTAAAACTTGTTTGACAAACGGAAAACGCTAGACTAACCGAGTTAGACCATCAAATAACCCCCCCCCAAAAAAAAAAAAAAAAACAGCAACACGCTTCCGACTTAGCTGCACCTGCATACTACAATTGCCATTTGAGTTATGCAAATCTGGCATTATACAAGCAATAAACAGGTTCCTCGTGCACCCAATGCATGTACAAGTTACTTTAAAAAGATACACCCTCCTTTTCCAATTTTCACATCCAAGTAGTAAAAGCCTCCACATTGACTCCAACAGACTAGTACATAGACTGTCTTCATCTAAGGCAATACCTGGTACTGATAGAAGGGTAAAGAACAGTGCATTTAGATTGTTTTTTATTATTATTTTTAAAAGTCAGCTATTAAACGGGGAATGTCATAGTGCTAGCCTCATGCTAAGAAGTAAACGCATTGGACATGTTATTGCTGAAATGTAGGATTTCTTTGTGTAGTCTATTTCCCACTGTGACTGATAGTTCAATTGTGCAACTAATGCATATTAATTCTCTGTTAAAAAGGATGTCATGGAAAATTAAGGTATTCTAAATAGTCAAAGAATTTGTCGTGAAAAGACCATAGCATTTGTGATTGGTCGCTTCATGTACTTCAAAAGTAAGCGGAAGAAAATTAAATGACCACCAACTTTCAAACTATCATTATGCCCGATTTTCCTTCTTGAGCTGTTAAATTCAATTAGCTGCACTTCACCCAACACTTAAAATATATCACTTGTCATAAAAAAAAATAAAAAAGGCACAGACTACAAAACTGGCTTACACTTGCTTCATAGGTCACATGATTTGCACATCATTGACTATAGCAATCATGACTGGACATGATTTCTGTGTGCCCATGTCCCCTGTTCTATGCCCAGTTTTGGTTTTTGATCATGATTGAATTTTACTACATGAATATCCCCAATCCCTGTTAAAGAAGCACAGCACAAAGGCACACAGTCAGATTTAAAAATTTGGATCATATGTACAAAGGGAAATGTCCTAGAATAAAAACTAAAGTTGCAAACAGTCACAAAATGCCAGTTACGCAGACATGTCATACCCATCTATATTAGAAAGTTCTTGTGGAAAGAACCTCCAGGCTGCATTGAAGTTGAAATTCTGGGCAGAAAAGAAGGGGGGACAAAAAAAAGTGGGCCAGAGGAAGGGAGTGAACAAATCTAAAGGGGGACCAAAAAAAAAAAATTAACCAGACCAAGATCACTGAAAGAGGTAGAAAATGTTCCTATGTGCAACAGGTACTCACAACATCCACCAAGAATCCATACAGATTACTTGTTGCACTACAAGTCTACGTAGTGATCCAGCTGAGCTATTCCCAGTCCTTTTCCTCCTCCACTTCAGATGTGTGTAAGGGGCACAGTACTGCCCAGATAGTGCTGCTGGACACTTGGGTAACCCCTCTGTGCTGTAGGGTCCCCTACATCACCTCCAGGGATGTACATGCTGATCATGTCCCTAAGGTCACCTTGAACTGCTCCACGGTGGTGGTTTGTTGCTCCAGTGGGTGAGTGAGTGAAGGCCTCTGGCTTGACCATAGACATTACAGGGCTGGGCTGCTGGGGACTGCTGCTGTATGACATTGGGCTGAGGGGGAAGATCATAAGCACATGAGAAACTAAACCAAAGAGGAAACCGGTGATAAAGTAAAAAGCAATAAGTGAGGTATGATTTTTCCACAGTTATAAAGACACAGTTACACACCAATTTGTTGAGCTAGGCAATACAGATAAAACTAATTTCATCAGATGTGAAAACAATTAATGTATTCACGTTTTGGTTTTGCATAATGAAGTTAGAAAAAATAAAATAAACCTATTACTTTACCAGTACCTTAACTGTAACGCAGCCTACAGAATTGATTACAAAGTTACGTTTTTATAATGTACAAGATGAATACCGGACCTGTAGGAGTTGGCGCCATTCATGTAGGACTGCGACATGGGCGCTGCGTACTGGAGAGGAAGCTCGTACCGGTGCAGTTGCTGTTGGTAAGCGAGAGCGTCACCCTGTACCGCCGCGTAGCTTCCAGCCGGAGCCCAGCCGTAGCTGTCCACACGCGGACTCCCACTCTGCGCATGCGCCGCGGCCAGCAGGCTACCGCCGGGGAGCGGAGGATACTTCGCCGCCGAGTTGTCCTTCTTCATCGGCGGCTTGCTCTTGCGCCGAGGCTTGTACTTGTAGTCGGGGTACTCCTTCATGTGCGCGGCGCGCAGCCGCTTGGCCTCGTCGATGAACGGCCGCTTCTCAGCGTCGGTCAGCAGTTTCCACTCGGCGCCCAGGCGCTTGCTGATTTCCGAGTTGTGCATCTTTGGGTTTTCCTGGGCCATCTTGCGCCTCTGAGCTCGGGACCACACCATAAACGCGTTCATGGGCCGCTTCACTTTGTCCATGGGGTCTACTCCGGGCGGGCACGCGGTTTTCGGAGGCGCCTGTGGCACGTTTCCGGAGCCGCCGTGTTGCGACATGATTTGGCCGTTTGGGTGAGGATTTTGTTGACCCGGCTGGGTCTTAAGTTCGTGTTCCATCATGCTGTACATCATGGTGATCTTCCACGGAAGCTTGTTTGAATCGAAAAAGTTAAGTATCAGCCGAAATAAACTCAAGGCAAAATAATAGGGCGCAGGTGCAGCTTATTACCGCATGCTACACACACTAGGCGAGTTTACCCGACCAAAAAAGTAACAAACAAAAACCTCTAAAGTCTAAAACAAACAAACAAATAAACAAACAAAAATTCCACGTGTCATAAAAGGTTTACCATTCCGAAGCTTTGATTTGTTAATCCTGGCAGTGGGATATTTTTTAGCGTAGATAGAAAGAGAGAATAACTAAATCACGACTGCGGTAGTCCAACTACAAACTTTACTAAGCCACCTGTTGAACAGCGATTGACTCTGTGAATAATAACCGGAGGCATGACAAAAACAGTCTCTACCCGCTCGTGGTTTTAGGGAAAATTGTATTCCACTCTGGCCCAATCAGAGCGCCGGTCCTACCTTCATCTAATTTACATAAGGCCATCTAGTGCAGGGGCGGGGCCAAAGCGCACTTGTTGCTTAAACTCAGCTGGTCTGGACCGCTTTACACAAACTATTTATATAATGAAGAAATAATTATTTATCGATTCTAATGGAACCTCGTTAGAAGATTTATGAAGTTTCAACATCCCGTCTTTGTGTTGTGGAATATATTGACATATATTGTCATTATATTAGTTTTACTGCATTTTTTTTTGTGCTAGTAGTAGGCTATTTTTAATGGGAATTGTTCCTATTTACACACTTCAACTACCAACTTTAGGTTCTTATATTGATTATACAAAAATACTAAAGACTTGCCAGCTTTCTTCCTTGATTATATAGCAAATGTGACTATGTAAATGCCAAACACACACAATTCATCCAATGTTTTAAATGGTTTAGAAAATAAGAACTTTTTCTTTTGCCCAGATTTGTCGAACTGTAATTATTTTTCATTCATATTCCAGACTTTTGCTGTGTTCTGTTCTGTTGAGCAGCTCTGTTTCTGTAAGAACTACTTTCGATAACTACATTTTAATTTTTCACTGTACATACCCATGCCATTTGTTGTTACTATCCTTAATCCTAACACAAATCACCATGAGATCCCTGACAGGATTAATACATAGGCTGTGAATTGTGCACTAACAAAATTATTCAAGTAGAGCAGAAAGGATACATTTTCTGATATAATCCTTAAACCTCGTCTTGGATTAAAAACCTGAAAGTCAGCACTGGTTTTTAATTGACAAACTTTAATTTGGGACATGGTTTAATTTCCCCAGTACAGAACTTTTTCAGTCAAATACCTCACCTTTTATATGTCAAAAGCAGTGTAGAACAATAATAAACCATTTACTGTTGGTTTAACTGTTAATGGGCCCTAAACTATGTACTTTGAATATTTAACAAATTGCTTTGAGATGTGTCAGAAGGCCACAATACACAGAATCAATATTCCACCTTGCTTCTGTGCTGGTAATTTATGTTGTGCACGTCAAGAGTTTCTTGAGGTGTGGGATGTTTATTGTGTCAGCCACAACTCAGCAAAAATGGTGTGGGTGCGAGATGGTAGTTTTTGTGCAGACAAAGGTGTGTGATGGAGTTTGCAAGAGTATGAGTTGTGAAGTCATTTTGAGATTGACCGTTACACCCTAATGTCAATCAAGCTGTGAATTGTGGGGCTCCACTCTCCCGTTTCCGTCTCCAAGACAACGTCTTTTTGGAGCTTTTCCAGGACTATCTTCCCTTTTCTCCTCTCCGCTTCCTCTCTCGCTCTCGCTCTCTCTCCCTTTGTGCTCAGATTAATCAGTCTGATTTCGAACAAAGCCAACTCAGCGGCTCAAAGTTGGGGCTTTACATTTATAATGCCTCCTCTCACCACCACTCCTACCCACCTCCACAAAATACACACATACACACGTGCACATATACATAGTGAATAAGGCAGTATATCCTTATGTGTGCATACACATGCAGCACCCCCAGCTGGCTGTGACCATTCTGGTATTCTCCAAAGCCCGTGTTTTAGGAGTTGAAAAGTGTAAGTCTTAAACAAGTTGGGACAAAGCTGTTATTTCATGCCGTGCAAAAGAAAAGCACTGATGAGTGGGTTTTAAGCTCTTCTACCAGAGCTATCAGAATGGTAACAACTGTACAAGCATAACATTAAATTGACAAACACGCTTTCCGTCAGCATTGTGACAAGCTACTTCTCATTCCTGTGCATTAAGTATATTGTATTTTAATTGTTGCAGCCAATTAAACATGAAGTTGACTAAATTAGCAAATGAATGTCCGTCCGATAACCTCAACTAAACTGACCCTTTAAAATGTAATTAATAAGTTTTTTTTTTTTTTTAAGGGATATATAGATTTTGAGTTGTTCCAGACCAGATTACAAGGCAAAAGTCAAACCAGAATCTCTGAAATAATTATTTGAGGTGTTTTTAGATCAGTTCTGAATGATAATTGCAAGATAATTAAAGTAAACATAGTGTTTGGATTTCAAAGCAGAATATATGTATTTATACATGCAAGTAGAATTTCAAAGTAGAATACCCACTGGCAGTATAATGTTAAGGTCTTACATTTAATGCTTGTATTCATCTCCACTTGATATATCACTTTGCTTGTATTTCCTCATTTGTAAGTCGCTTTGGATAAAAGCATCTGCTAAATGAATAAATGTAAATTAATAAATGTAATGCCTACTCATCGAGTCATGATGTCCCTTTCCCTCTGACTGTCCCAACTGACTGTCCCTCATTGCTGGCATGAATGTCCAACCTCAATCTGGACAGCAGAATCAATCACTATCTTCAAAAAAAATAGCCAAAGACCCATCTCTTCCACTAACACTTAACCGACCCCTAACTTGTCCACAGTCAAAAAAAATCAGAATTTTATATATATATAATGTGTATGTATGTGTGTATGTATGTGTGTATGTATGTAATATATATATTTTTAATCTGCACTTACACCTTATCTTACACCTCTACTCTTGTGTACTTGCTCATCTAGCACTTTTAAAGATAAAAAAAAAAAAATCTTGGATGGTAGCACTATTTCTATTGTTCTCTGCTTGATGAATTCCGTTGTTTGTATTGCCTCATTTGGATAAAAGTGTCTGCTTAATGAACAAAGATCAGTAAATGTGAATAAATGTACATGTAATATTGGGCTTTAAGATGAAGAATTTACATTTATTTTAAATAGATAGTCAAATTGACAGTTTGTTGTCCTTTGCACAAAACAGTAAGAAATGAGAGTTTTGACACAGATTCTTGTCTTGGCCATTACTTCTCACTTCTGGTATTGTAAAGCCGTTGGGGTGGTAGTTTCGGGATCATTAAGTGTGATCACTCTGACACCTTGGTGACTCTCCGAAGTGTGTAACATCGCATCTTCTCTCACTTTAGAGGTGTGAATGGCCAGTAGCCGAGTGGATCTACAGTCTCTTGTTGGAAGCCTTCGCTGACAGTGGCTAAATGCAGATGATGATGGGTGGACCACAGCAAAATTTACATTGGAAATATATTAGTAGAATTTGGAACAATGTTGCTCCTGCTGTGAGAGTAACACCAGGCGAGGAAAGGGTGACCTTGCGCTACAGCTACTGCTTAAGGCAGTCATGGGTCACATAATTGTCATTTTGTAAAATGTTACCACTGGTGGAAAAAACGTTTTCATAAATCTCACCCTATGGTAGAATAAATACATACATGAAAAGGTACTCAACTAATAAAGTGCTTTTATATAGACAATTACATAAATCATCTATTACTTTGATGCAAAAAACTTTTTATGTCTTGTCATAAGGTTTTAGTTGCCATATTTTGTCTACAAAGACTATAAATAATTTAGGTTTGTGTAGCATCTATCTGATCCCATTTTATCCATATTATCGCCTATTGTCAGCTGTAAACTTTAAAGAATTGTAAGGGTAAGAAAAAGATTTTGTTATGAACTGGAAACAAATCTGAAAGGATGGAAATGAAGAGGGATGAAATGGAAATGAAGTGGGATGAAAATGAAGAGATGAGGTGCATGATGCATCAGGGAAGCCAGAATTAAGAAGGAAGGATGAGGAGAAGATAAAGAAGCAAAGAGGAGCTCAGAGGGGAAGAGGGCTAGTTGGAAAGAACGCAGTTTGTCCCCGAGTCCTCCCTGACAGGCCAGCTGAATGGGGCTTCTGTTCTCCCTCTTCTCATGTAAATCGGCCCTTCAGTCTTGCAGCCATCCGTCACTGCACAGAAGGAGCCTGGCAGGCCCTTTACGAGCCTCCCACTCGCATAATCCCCCCTGCCACAATTGCGCCCCCAGCAGGGGGGTGAGCTGTGGTGGGGGAGGGAGGGATGGGGGTGTGACCGTGGGGGTTGCCATCCAGACACGGTGAAAGTGTTGGAAGGGCCACCTACACTGAGGACGCATAATCAAAACAACATCCAACCTAGGGGGAAGGGGTTTCGGGGGGCTCTTTGGGTTTCGCTGGAGGCCAGCAATGGTAAGAGCAGAGCAATGCAGCTATAGAAAGCCTAGGACAGGGGAACAGTGTGGAATGAATGAAACAGAGGAAAATGAGACAGGAGTACATGATGCGGGAATTAGCATAGAGTTTCTTTGATGGATAGATGAATGAGACTATGTCTTTGTGAGCAGCACATGTGTGACAGAGGATGGTGGTGGGGGGGTGACGATTTGGCTGAAGTGATCAGAAGTTGTTAGCATGGAATTAAAATGACATACACGCAACACCACAAAGCATTGGCATGCAGGGAGAGGAATAACACTCTTTTACAGAACCAGGCGATGTGCTGGACCAAGGTGCCTTTCTTAGTACACTGTCCATTTAACCTTTTCTCACCACAACTTTTAACTGCTTGTCTGCCCCCCAGTGGACAGTGTTCTAACATGGTTTTTGAGAAACTTGACAATAGTGGATGTTCCTAACATTTAGATTAGAAAGTATTTTGAACATAGGCTACAAATGTTCTGCATTAAAGGTTGCGAAAAAGAATTTGGTTTGACTTCACATTAGGTGATGTAATTGACAATAGCAAAAATGACTCTGAAGCTCCTTGGTAGGTGGTGGAAGTGTCTGACTTATTAGTGTCCCACGGTTCACACAAAAATACTTCTCAATATGAATTATATCTGGGGTGGCAGCCAACTTGAAGAATGAGCAGCAATGTTTAACATTTCATTTTATTTAACACACCTGATTCAGCACATCAGTCACTTTTAAAATAGACTTTATTTTTAATATAAGAGAAAATGAAGGCCTTCACACTGTGCCGAGTTTGGTTCGTCAGAAAAGCGAAAGCACAAATCATTACTGTCAAGACCCTTGACTTCGATGCCTGGAGTTTGACACTCCATTACTTTATCTTGTCTACAATCTACACGACAGAATTCACTTCAGTTATTAGACTAAATATGTTGCACAACTAATCAACCTAAAACAGCATTCCTCCTGCATGACCTCACACCAGCATGCTCTTCTGTCACACCAGTTAATTTCACCTTTTCAACTTTGTCACTGAAGGTCACATGACCAGTCAGCATAAACAAAGTTGTTGACTCAAGGCTCCAAATGAAGTGTTTTAACAAATAAAATATAAACGATTAGGACAGAAAGCACCACATATTATATTTCCTTAATATAATTAAGTTATTTATACATCAAAGAATCAGTGTTTGTGCTTAAGCCTGCATGGATCGGAGTTTTTGACCTACATTAAAATGTGTACCGTTCTATTTGTACTGAACTTTATTAGACTAATAGACCATCCCCTGGTGTCTCAAAGGACTCCCAAAAAACATGTTTGACTTGTTAAAAAGAAATACCTTTATTTAAGAAAATTAAAATAAATACTATACAGAATCCAATGTAGAAAAAGATTAATACACGGCTTCTGTCTGAAAAAGGTTATCACATTTTAATAAATTCATTTAAAAAACAAACCAACAAAAAAAAAAAGCACTGAGCAATGTAAACTGCACAGCCAAAAACTTCCATTCCCCCCCTCCACAAGACAGGCTTTTTAAACCAGGAAAAAAAAGTAACGTTAGAATCTCTACATAATCATTTGTAGTTTGGTCCTTTAAAAAGACCCCTCCAATCTCTTTTGGTGAGGTAGGTTACTGGAGCAACACCCCTCAAACAGGACTGACACAGATTCTATACAATACACTATGTGGTGATAATGTCCCAACACCAAGCCATGTGTGGCATGGGTCAAACGAGAAATGTCTATTTAGAAGAAAATGCTACCGTAAAATGGCACTATACAAGTTAAAGATGTAAAAATCATGTCCGGTGATACAACGCTTATTGATTTCGGCAATTCCTAGCAGAAATGATGGCAGTGTTTTTGTTCAAGCACTGCAAAAAAAAAAAAGCACAAAAGGCTCACACTGCACCCTGAAAGCACAGAAAAGTTAATACTTTAAATGCAAGACAAGTCTATACCCAAATATCTGGCTGAGCAAGAGGAGTTTCACACTCATCACTTATATCTTCAGCCATATTTTTTCCCTCCATAAACTATTAGAGCAGCCACAATTTATGGCAAAATGGAAAGTCAAATAAACAGGTCCACTTCAACCATTTGGTGCTCAGCTCTTTAGTCAATAGATACAAATATACAGAACAATAAAATAGGTGGATGGAACAGGTCATAGGGATAGCATCACTGCACAAGGCTCACTTCCAAATTAACGATTCATCTTTAAATGCTAAAAAGAACACTCGAAAGTCTTTTCAAAGACACCCATGATGAAGATTTTATAATGTCTTGCTGTGAACAGTGATAATCATTGGGGCAGGGTGGTGGATTTAGAGGGGAAACGAGCATGTACAAGTCCAGACAAATAGGAGACAAAAGAAATGAAGTGGGGGAAGAAAGGAGTGGAAAGATGTTTTCAGATCAAGTCAGCCACATTCATGGGCATCTCCTCCACGGTTGTGTTGTAGAAGGTCTCAATGTCCCGGAGCGTGCGCTTGTCATCCTCAGTCACCATGTTGATCGCGACACCCTTTCTACCGAAACGTCCACCTCGTCCAATCCTAAAAAGATTAATCGTAGTTAGAACTCCTAAAAACCACAATCCGTTACCTCAACATACAAAAACAAAGAAAACATGGAGAGGTGTGGTCAGTACTCACCTGTGGATATAATTCTCCCTGTTTGTGGGCAAATCATAATTGATGACCAGGGAAACCTGTTGCACATCAATACCTCGAGCCTGGTGGACAAAAAGCAAAAGACAGGGTGTATTAATGTGTACATGGACGCCAACTATATTTATTCAACTACACAAAGCACTGCATGTTAATATCCATGACACTGAACCCAAATGAACATTTTCATTAAGGGACAAACCTACCAGCAGGTCAGTGGTGATGAGGACACGACTGGAGCCAGAGCGGAACTCCTTCATGATTAAATCTCTCTCCTTCTGGTCCATGTCTCCATGCTAGAAAACCAATACCAAATGGTCAGCTCATTTTTAGCAAACTCACAATTTCATTTGATCCCACGTGAAAAAGTGTGTCCATAGCATGAAACAGTCTTCACCTCACGGTACTGAGTAGACTGGGATGAATATGGACTGCATTTTTTGTTCCCTTAACAGATATAGAATTAAGTGCCACAGAGACACTGCCTTGCCCAGATGTTAAGGGTGGATGAATCACCTCTACCCAGAGCTCAGATAATTCACTTACCAAAGCAGAGACTGTAAAATCTCTAGCATGCATCTTCTCAGTCAGCCAATCCACCTTCCGGCGAGTATTAATGAAGATAACAGCTTGAGTGATGGTCAATGTCTCATACAGATCACACAGAGTGTCCAGCTTCCACTCCTATGACAGGAGTAAAAGGAGCCAGTTACACACCAATAACAATTTAAGTGACAAATCAGTAAATCCGTAAAGGGCTAGAAAAAAATAAATAAAAATGAACAACCCTAGAATATCTATGGCAACAGCAGTCAGTTGACCTAAATTAAACAGAGTCTACCACTAGGGTACTGACAGGATGTGACCACCAGATGGCACATTTCAGCCTTACATTCATGCTAAAAAACAATTTGTCTCCTTTACTTGAAATGAAGTTGGGACTACACAATATCATAAACAAATGAATACGAGAAGCTCCTTTACCTCTCTCTCCACGTTAATGTAGAATTGACGAATACCCTCCAGGGTCAGCTCCTCTTTCTTGACCAGGATCCTTACAGGGTCTCGCATGAACTTGGTGGTGACCTCCAGCACCTCCTGGGGCATGGTGGCTGACAACAGGATCACCTGTAGGAAAAACAAACATGTATTACCTTAAGTGAATCAGCTTTACAGCAGTGTTTCATATTTGAAAAATCATTAAAAATGCACAATGAAATGTCAACTGCTTTATAGTCGTGATTAAGGACAAGGAGACCCAGTCACTGTGGAGAGCAGCAGGAATACTCTACCAAAGAACTTTGTTCCCTCCACAGCACAGATGGCTGGGGGGAGAGGGATCTTTGGCCAACAACACACACCTCATACCAATCAATCATGGAAAATGGACCATTTGATAAGTTATACACTGAAATGTTTGTACGTGTGATTTTTACCTGAATGTCAGTAGATAGCTTCTGGAAAATCTCGTAGATTTGGTCCTTGAATCCTCGGCTCAACATCTCATCAGCTTCATCCAATGCAAACATCTTTATGTATTTGGGTGCTGATTAAGGGAAATCAATGTTCAGTGTTTTACAGTGCAAGCAATCAACTTCAAACTGAACATATTGCAACACCACTCTAGACATCACAATACTCATGTTACACTAAAAGAGGGGCAATGCTGTGGTCAGGTCAGTGAGGTCAGATCATGCCTCCAGAGAGCTGTGAACCCTGTACACACCCCAACAGAACGCTGAGACGTGGCAGAGGAGCACAGGAGACTCTGGAGTCAGTTGACACGCATGGGGATCATCATTACAGCACTTAAGCCCTTCCATATGGGTGAAAGGTGTTGCTACTTACAGAGATAGCGCCGGTTAAGCATGTCAAAGACACGTCCAGGGGTTCCAACAACTATGTGGGGCACATCAGCCTGAAGCTTCTGCACCTCGTTACGGACGTTGGTGCCGCCAATGCAGGCATGGCAGGTAGCACCCATGTAGTCTCCAAGGGCAAGAACCACCTTTTGAATCTAAAGTTGGGTAGAGAAATCAGACTGGTTAAACAGGTTTTCCAGAATCCACATGGATCAAGTTTAATCCATGAATTTGAGCAATACAATCAGTTGCTTTAGATAAACTTCACAGCCTTGATCCAAAGACAAGTGAACAAGGGCTGAGGTAACATGTTAATGAGTAAAATGTGCCCACTGCATGAAACAGTCTTTAACTCATGGTACAGAGTAGACTGGGATGAATATGGGTTGCCTGCTCTTCCCCCATACCAAATATAGGAAGGTGCCACTGAGACACTACCTTGCCAGTTGATAAGGGGACCTAGATTTCTACAGTCTCCAAGTGCTTGCTACTTCCAAAATCCAACAGAAGATTAACTATTATATATCAGTTCTCACCTGGTTTCTCAGGCAGGGTTGAGTCTGGCCAGTACATGGATGGGAGACAAACTGGGGAAAACTAAGTTTGCTGCTGGAAGTGGTATTAGTGGGGCCAGCAGGTGGTGCTCACCCTGTGGTTTGTGGGGGGCCTAATGCCTCAGTACAGTGCCACTATACTGCAAAAATGAGCACAGCCTTTCGGACAAGTCGTTAAACTAAAGTCATGACTCTGGTCATTAAAAATCCCAGGACACTTCTCAAAAATAAAAAAAAAGTAGGGGAATAACCCGTGTCCTGCCAAAATTCCCCCACTGGCCCTTCTCTATCATGGACCCCAAATAATCCCCATTTCTGAATTGGCTACATCACGGTCTCCTCTCCACTAATAGCTGGTGTGTGGGGTGGACGTCCTGGCACACTTTGGCTGCGGTCACATCATCCAGGTGGATGCTATACACTAGTGGAGGTTAGTGTATAGCGTCTTATAATATCATGTAAAAGCGCTTTGAGTATCTAGAATGTTACTAACTACATTCGTGCAATTGAAAAACACACAACTGTGCACCAAGTCTTACCTGTTGAGCAAGCTCTCTGGTCGGGGCCAGGACCATGGCTTGAGTTCCCTTCAGCTCAATATCAATCTGTTGCAGGATAGAGATGGCAAATGTAGCCGTCTTCCCTGTTCCAGACTGAGCCTGAGCGATGACATCATAACCTACACAAACATGTTTGAATGAAACATTTCGGCAAACAAGGGCTCCAAAACAGTGTTTCCGTTCTGTGTCCATAGCATGAAACAGTCTTGCGCTCACGGTACTGAGTAGACTGGGATGAACATGGACTGCATTTTTTGTTCCCTTAGCAGATATAGAACTAAGTGCCACAGATAGACACTGCCTTGCCCAGTTGTTAAGGGTGGACACATCACCTCTACCGATAGCTCAGATAATTCACCTACCAAAGCAGAGCCTGTAAAAACTCTAGCATGCATCTTCTCAGTTAGCCTATCCAGTCAGAATTTGCTCTTCCCTTACCAGATATAGAACCACGTGGCAAAGACAGGCACCGCATTGCCCAGCCGAAAAGGGTGGCAGAAGAGCAACAAGACGCTGTTCCAATAAAAATAAAGGAAGTCTTTACAAATACATACCCTTGATACAAGGGAGAATTGCCCTCTGCTGAATGGCAGAAGGTTTCTCAAAACCATAGGCATATATTCCCCTGAGAAGATTCTCACGCAGGTTCATGTCATCAAAGCTGTCGACAATCTCCTTCCAGTTACCCTAAGAAAACAATGCAGGAGAGGGGAAAAAAAAACTCAGATTAACCACCCATAGCATTACGCTGAAATTGTGCAAACACTTGTGATCCATGAAGACCTCGGTGTTAACAATACACAAGTGCAGCAGGGATCTCACTAGTACAATCAGAAACCGGATCCTATATGGATGTCAAATTAAAATAGAGCTGCAACTGCAGAACGGATTGAGACGATTTACAACCAGCATTCATTTGCATTATCCATGCTTCCAATCACATACATTGAACACACAAAATAAACGTGCATTAGACTTGGGTAATCTTGAAGAGAGATATTAAACTCACCTCAATGACTCCATCTGGCTCCATGCCCTCGGGGCCATTGTCTCTAGGTCTGAAAAAAAAGGAAAAAAAAGGAAGGAGTGAGGGGAAAAAAATCTACGCATTTCCAAACAATTCCGACTTCATGCTACATTCGATATAACCCGTCCGACAGTCAGATGACCACGAGAGAAACCTGAATGCAGAAGGGTTATGAACATGAAATGGAGGGAAGTTACCCCTGGACACGTCGCAGGACTCTCTGTAGAAGGCCTCGATCACAACCCTACATTTTCTGGGGGATTTATTTTTTTATGTTATTGGTCTCGCCGTGTAAGCACCACTAGAAAAGCATCAACATTTGACAAAAACGTGTCTTATTCAGTCATTAGTCAAATGGAATTTGGAATAAAGTCCGCTAATCGACCTAGCAACTAGCTTTAACCCGAAGCCACTGTGGTCAGACTCGGCTACATAACCCGCTATTAATAAACGGATGAAAACTAAGACCAAGCAGAAGTAGTCCGGATTTAGCAGTAATTCGTGAGTAGCTCGAAGTGAAGCGTGTGAGCGACTGAGGCGAGTTGAGGCTCTGGCCTGCTCGCGCACTCACTTCTCTTTTGTCTACCGGTAGGCCATGTGCGCGAGCCTCATTTCCGCGATATATATTTAATCCTGATTTAATCGAATCAGCTTGGTAAAGAAATCACAATAATGCGTCAGTAAAGGTCATATCGATTTTTTTCCCCCGTCACCAGATGCTGAAAAGCGGTGATTGAGATTAGGGTTCGACAGGCAGGGCCAGGAGGCGGCCATGTGGATGAGGCCGAGCCGGTAGCTAGCGGAGCTATTAGCATTCGGCTACAAACCCGGCACGTTTTTATTTAAAAAAAATGATCTAAAGAAAAACGGTGTATATATACACCCACATAGAACAGTTCGGCATGTATGAGCACGGTACAAGGTTTAAAAAAAAAAAAAAAAACCGTGCTAAAGCCAACAAAATGAGTGCCGTTGTCCCAAACCGCGGCCTTCTTCCATTTATACATGTGAACTCGGTACTGTTACCGGGCCACGCCGCTCATTTTAATTCAGATTCACACACGGAGAAAATGGTAAAATATATATATATTTAAAAAAAAACCCGCCGCGGTTGCTTCCCGTGTGAACATATTAACACACTAAAACTAACGCACCGATTATTCCAAACGTAAAACCAAATAAAAACGATTGCTGAAGTAAGCGTTTACTCACCTATGTTCATGTTCAGCCGACATTATCACAAAGAAAGGCAGAAGGGCGGAAAAGTTCTAAATACGTGGGCTGTGAAGCAGACTGAAGAATTGTAATTGGAGCAGATGACTATCAGTCAGAACTGAGGCGGGCCAAAGTGACTACTGACTGGCTGAATTCGATCCTGCAAAGAAATCCCGCCCACCGTGCAATTCACGTCGAGGCAGCGTGACATCACCGGAAATGTTGACTCAATAATTTCCGATAATTTTGGAATTGTGTGAAAATTACAACGCAACTAGGTATTGATACAAACTATAATATAATGATATCGCTGAACTATTTAGCTAGCTAGACAGAAGATCGAATAATAGAATCATAGAATATAGAATCATCTGTAGTAATCGCTTTATGGTCAGGCAATTGTACTATATTGTATAGTCAGGGTTTAATACTAAGCACTGTTCAAGAAATGTGATCTTCCTCTTAAAACGATGTATACAATTTACAACCCTCTGCATTAATGGAAGTGTTAAAATAGCAAGCAACTAAATTAAATATAATATGATTTTTCCAGTGGACACAAAACACCATACATAAAATGATGCTTGTCACAGTGGTATGAACACTTTACCCACAAATACAGGAGGATATAGATACAATAGACTGTGCCTTTTCACTAGTTAAAATGTCTCGATTTAATAAATTATGTCTTTTGAAAAATCTCCACAAGTGTTCCAAATTAAGTTACAAAGTGAAAGGAACTATAGCTTAATCAGAAAGTTTTAATCAAACTGCAGATTTTCCCACACACTTCCATACAAATACACTAAACTGACAATGACAATATATTCAATAATGATCAGATCAGGCCCACCATCATTTTACACAGAACATGATTTATTGACAATAAAAGGAACATTATACTTGCACATCTGAGTAACATAACACACTTCTCAACAATTAATAAAAAAAAGAGTCTCATTAGACCTTTACAGATTGTGAGAAATCATTCTACTCCACTGATGAAGCCTTTTTCAAGAGTCCAAATAGGCTGTCGCCAAGATGTCAAATCTCAAAAGGTAGCCATTAGAAAAAAGCCTGGCCTCTGACAACCACTAGAACAAAATAACACTGATACAAAACAAACAAACAAAAAAAATGTAAAGAAAAGAAAAAAAAGAAAAGAAAGAAAAAAAGAAGAAAAAAGTGGGTTTGATAATGTGATATCCTGTTTAATAGTCTCTCTCTGCCTTTTGGGAAGGTGAAGGTTTCCAGCTGTTTCTCCCCCCCCCACCCCCCACCTCTTGCTGCATAACCCCTAAACAGTCATCACAGTGAGAGCTTGCAGTGACAGAGTTCTTTGTACATGAGTCTTCTCAGTTTAGGCATATCCTGCTGACTGAAGCTGAAGGGCTGCCCTAATGACAGACACTTACAGTACTAGAATGGAAAAAAGGAAAGTAAACATGAACAAAGTGGAACACAATATGGCGTTATTAATTCTCATGTAACAGATTAAATTTTTATTCTTGCATGTTGTTTTGTTATGATCCTAATTCAAAGGATGCCTCTCTGGAATGACATGAAGAGCTATACAAAACCACACAAGACATGAAAGCAGCATAGAAAGTTTTCTTAACTTACCTGAAGGACAAAAGCCCCACAGTCGCTGTCATTATTCTGCCTTCCTACATTCTATGACACAAATAGAGCATCAATAAAGTAACAGTTTATAAAATGGGACTATGAAATACAGCTCAATTGTCTATAAACCAGCGGTACCAGCAAAAATTCCTGTGTGATTCCATACATAACATGCACTTTACTACAACATAACATGTATGTAAACTGCTTTAGACAAAAACCACACACACAAGACTTTATGTAATTACCAGAGTTTTGAACACAGGAGAACACACAAGAGCACCGAATCGCACACACACACTTGCCAGATTTTTGTACATAGCAGTTTGTGGTCAATTGTCCTAAAAGACTGCAACTATGACTCACCATTTTGAAAAAGCCTCTCCACCCAGTGAGAAAATCTCTCTGTTGTTTTATAATAGCTTCTGCCTGGAGGTATTTAAAAATATGCTAGTAGGGGGAAAAGAGAAAGAAGTGTATTTGAAAATACAAACAGTATGCATGTAAAATTCTAATTTATATTAAATCATTGAGGTTGTGAGAAAATTAATGCTATCAGGAAAAAAAAAAAAAAGACGACAATTCCGGACCTTGGGACACCGTCGGTTAAGGGTTCGCTGAGAGTCAAAGTAAGTGATGAAACGCTGTTTGATGTCCACTGATACAAGTGACCAATGCACTTCCAGGTGAATGGGAATCAACAGGAGATCCTTGCTGAAGATGTCAACCTAAAACAAAGAATGACGTATGCCTTATACATACACTTTAGGGCAGAGTAGAAAATCTACAACCCCTGGCAAAACTTAAGACATCACCAAACTTAGATGATGCACACACACTTTACTTCGTAGCAATCAAATCACAGATGATGCTGAACATTCTGGCCTCATCAAACATACCTCAAACAAATGAAATTAAATTGTTCTAATTAATGGCATTTTTTCCATATCAAGTAGAGAAAAAATTCTGGAATTATCAACATAAAAAAATATTTGTTGTTCCTCCTCAGTTGTTTATGACTGCCTGAATTCTTTGAATTCTGAACTTGACTAATGAAAAACAATATCCTCCATCAAGGTGGTTCCAGCTCTCTCGAATAGAGGTTGACAGATCAGCTTTGCAGGATGGCACCTCGTCATGGACCAATTTTTTTAAATTTCAACAATAAGTTTTCAATGGGATTGAGAGCTGGACTGTTTGCTTGCCATGTCAATGAGTTGATGTGCTTTTCTTGAAGAAAAGCTTTAACACAATTTGCTTTGTGGCAAGATGCACCATCATCCTGAAAACTGACCATCACCAAACCCATTTTCTATTGGAAAGTGTCCAAAATTCCAGTGTCCAAAATTTCGCTGGTCCTTTACCACTTGTGTAATATATAATGATTGACACTAAGTTTAAAATCTAAGATTTAAGAAGAGGAATTTGACATTCTCCTACTTCCAGATTAACTGCCTCCTTTGCAGCCATATCAGCTTGTTAATTTCCTGCAAAGACCAAAAGGTCTGACGCTTTTAGGTTTGCTCTCATACAAATGAATGTATTGGGAATGAAAGCCTAGAATAGACTGGGGTATTTTTGTTTGCTTTTAGTTTGACAGCATATTGAAGTGATTGCTTCAACCATCTATTTTGAAGTGATGGTTCATTGGATTCAAAGTACTTTTGTACTGGTGAGGTTCTGAAAGCTCCCAAGGCAAGCCGTTATCCCTGATGATGCACTGTGTCAAGCATCTGTTTATGGTATTTTCCTGCCAGAATAATAAACTATGCCCAAATGGTCCAAATATGATCTGATCAATACTCTATAAAGGCGCAAAAGAACTATGTACTCTGCCCCTCATTTCGTTTTGGCCAACACTTTAATTATATTCATAGCTTTAAGACACTCGTTTCTTAAAAGTTTTAAAATGTGGAATAAAGAGTCATTATGTTATCAAAGAGAAGGCCAAAGAACTTGGTTTCCTTAATGACTTTGATGGGGTCTTTATTAATGAAAAGGTCTGGATCATGATGAAGGGATCGATGGAGACAAAAGTGTGTACAGACCGTTTTTGTTTTAGAAAATCTGAAACCATTTTTAATTGACCACTATTTGATTCTGGAAAAAATATACTATTAATTAAAAATAATTTGATTTAACTTGTTTGAGGTGTGTTTCAGGAAGCCAGAATGTTCAGCTATTAAACAAAAATTGTTCTGCATCATATTTGTGATTTGTTTATTTGCTACAAAGTAAAAAAATAAATAAAAAACCCAGGTGAGCATCCTCCAAGTTTGGTGACACCATAATTTTTGTCAGGGGTTGTACACATGATTATTACATTGGTACTGAATGAATGGCTTCACATGTCTGACTTTCCATCTCAGCATATGACCTTGCAATCTCTCAAATAAATTCAAATACAACAATACACCCAAGCAGTGGACTGAGTCTAACTCTAAAAGCATCACTATTTACTTTCCTATCATTATTACCTCCCCATAACTCCTAAATCGGTTGGTTTTTAAACATTCATGAGAATATTCCACATGACTGCTAAATGGCAACTGAGATTAGAGGGGGAAAAAAATCTTACATTTTTTGTCCACCGTTTAACTCCTTCATAACCTTTAGTTCGCAGTTTATCATAAAAGAAGCTGTTGAAGAAATGGACCTAAAATGAATTGAAAAAGAGTAAAGTTTCAAATTTAGACATAACAAAACGAGACATGGGCATGCTCTAAACATTTTGTAGACAAGGACCCTTTTAACTGAAAGAAAAACCCTCAATACAGATTTATATGACAAACTAACTATTCAAAAGACATGCTTACACATTCACATGCTTAATAGTGCTGCATTGTCTTTACAAGGTGGGAAGTGCCCAGGACCTGATTTCCCACCAGAATTTTATAAGAATTTCTGCCACAAGTTGGCACCTCTTTTAATGAATATTTTTTAATTCTGGCCATCTTCCCCAAATGCTCACTCAGGGGGAGGAGAAGGGGACAGATCAGTTGGACTGGACTTATTATCGTCCAATTAGTTTGTTGAATGTTGTTTTTAAATGATCGAACTTACTGATGTTGCCCTTGAAAATTTTCCCCCATCTATTATCATCAGACTAAACATGCTTTGGTCATTCAATAAAATTTATAACTATTCCAGTTCAAACTCTCAAGAAGATTTAATTAAAACTCTGAGGAGAAAGCCTTTGACAGAGTGGAGTGGAACTCTCTCTTTTACACCTAAGAGAGGTTTGGTTCTGGGAAGAATTTTGTCTCCTGGTTCAGACTGCTTTACTGTGCTCTACAGGTCTCAATTATAAAAAACAATATTCAAGCTGAGTATTTCCTCCTTTACTGCTCTAGTTCAAAAAACAGGGTTGCCATAAAAGCTCCCTATTATATTTAACTGCAATAGACCTCCTGGTTGGGACTTTTCATTCCAATCCTTACATCATGGTTAAAAACATAAATTTGTAGTAGAATTGAAGGCCTCTAATTATGTGGGCAACCTTTTCTATATATCTATAACCTGCCAATTTCTCTTCCTGTCACCCTGTCCACACTTCAATCTTTTGGCCAAATATCTGGTTATAAATTAAGTTAAAAAAGGTAAACTATTTTGTGGATTTATTCTAACCGTAGAGAATTTTTTTACTGAACATTTTCTGAATGTTGTGTGTAGATTCCAGTTGACATTATTTATAAGCATAATAACTTTCATAATAGGGTTGTGGTTTCCACCCCTGTAACAATATTAGAAAATCACAGACCCCCTGGTCCCTGGATCCCACTTTTAGAAGAATTGCGCTAACTTGCTGGAAAAGTAATTTTATTATTCATCACCTTGTCAGGCACTGAATCCATTACCAGGTCTCCATACATGTTCATAACCTGAAAAATTAAAAAAATAAAAAATTAAAAAATAACACCACCACTTATGAATGAACAGATAAGGTAAGGGATTACACAAGTGTCCAAAAAGTTAGATTTTACTAAATAACTGTAGTTGAAATTTACTATACTTGGTCATTGAGCCAGTTTTGTCCATATAGGGTGCTGAGATCATCCATTGTGAGAACATGGCGCTTGTAGTTAACACTGAACCCTCGCACTATGCTCGTACCTGGGGACCTCTGGTAGGACTGGATTATCTGATGCACCTCTGCTTTCCTAAAACGAATAAATCACATGTGCAAAAATAGCTTGTATAGAAATACAACAGCTATGTGTATTTAAATTCACTGAGTAAATGTAACTGTAAAAATGTAAATGTAAATGCCAAACAACTTACTTTCTTCCATTAATGCATTTGTGTACTAATTCACTTTCTATTAATGCATTTGTGTACTAATTCATGTTTGTATACCTACCTGTACGCTTGAGAGAAGCTCTCACTGAAGATCTCCTGCAGTTGCTCCACAATATCATCAGTATGTATAGGGATCAGACTGCCATATTTATGGAGAGACTCATCCAAAATGCCTAGTAGATAAAGAAGATATTTATGAATGTACTTGATGACATGGCCTGAAGCCAGTTTGTTAGATGTATAAAATACAACTGCATACAAAAGTCAAGACAAAAGCATCTCTTCTGTTAAATCAGAACTCATTTTGATGCTACGAAGATGGCTTTTATGCCGTCCTAATTAAAAACACAATTTTATGCATTAAAAAGTCTGCTCCACGTGTAAATTGGTTCTTGGATTCAGAGGTACAACTATCAATATAGAAATAAGTGAATATCTCAAAGTCTGGTCTAGACATTTCTGATTACTGTCTTCACTGCACAAGAGATGGTAGCTCTTAAAGCCCCTGTCAACTCATTCTCATAATTAGCTTATTAGTGTTATATAAATTCTGTGGTGAATTAACCACGCTAAAGAAAGAAAAATATTGGATTTTTAAAATTAATTCTCTGCCTTTTTCGTCAGGCTCATTCAAGCTGGATGGTAGAAGTGGCATCAAAGCAACCAATCAGATTTAGCCACCTGCTTACATCAGCTCTCGTTTTGCCCCAACTACAGAAATTATAATGACATAATTCCTGCTCACTGTATACTATTTGTGCCCGAGTGTGTGCAAAACTTCATCTTGTTAGAACTTTTAGTACATGATATACACTAAACTAGTGCAGTGGTAATAATGAGTAGTTGTACCTCCGGTATTTTCTGGGGGAACAGAATGAAAATTAGCAGAGTGGCTGTAAAAAAAAAAAAAGTAAAAAAAAAAAAAAATTCAAATAAGAGAGAAAACAGTTCAATACAATATTCATTTTAATATATTTTATTTAACAAAATGCCATGCTCTGCTGACCAGTGTAAATTTTTTTTTAAATCAGTTTTTAGTTTTCACCCTATCTTCAAGGGATTGCGTGTTCGAATCCCAACAATGCCACAGCCATCCATGGCCGAGAGTCCAAGAGAGCAAAATGTTCTTTGGCCACGTTCTTTGGATAGTAGGGATGGCATCCTTTCTCTCCACTATCAAAAACAGCAACACTAGCCAGCCGTGGGCATCTGTGAGCTCATGCACGCAGAAGGGCTGGGACATCACTTTTCTCAGAGTGTGTTACGCCACGACACAATGCAGCATGCGCAGCAGTTCAACAAGGTTGGCTAGAAGCACAGAAGAAGCATGTGATAGTCTTTATCCTACCCGGTTGGTAGCTGTTGTATGAAAGCAGTGCCCTAAATGGCAGGTAAGAATTGGCGAAGACTAAATTAGTGAGAAAATGTAGGCGAAAAAACCCTACTTGGAAGGGGGGTGCAGCAGTGAAGTAACACAAACAGTAACCATACATTATTTTGCTGCTTTTTACAAGCCCTGTGCCGATACAAATATGTACAAAATACAACAAGACACCAAACAACATTCATAACTTGCATCTAAAATCAACAGCATCACTTTGTGATATGTACACACTTTCCTAGTACCAGCCCAGGTTATTTATATGCTGTGGAGACACCACTGTCAATCTGTATCTGATCTGAAACTCCAACACAGTTCTGATCAGACTGTTTATATTCACAGCTGCATAAAATAGCTTCTGAAATGACATACTCTGACAGTGCCTAATGCATTAGATTCGGTACCTACTGCTCAGCTGTTAACACAGTACGTACTGATCAGTGTAAGTGGCAAGCATGAATACAATCCGCAGGTACTAGGCAGCTTGGAGCCAGTCTCGTTGCCTTATGGGATAGTGCAGTATCCACAGTGTCCAGTGGTTCTATACTGCAGAATCAAGGAGGAAGCAGTAGGTCATCCGGGTATTTCTCGCCTACTGTTTTATGAATACCGAGAATTTGGATAAACTACTCATTTGGTGTACCGCTTGTCGCCTATTGTGTACACTGTGGGTAGTAGGGATATACAGATGCAGCCGATAATTGTATAGCATTTCGTTAGAATTAAACTGTAGTTACAGATAAATATTTCTTGAAAGTACAATTGGTAAATGCTTATTTATTGACAGTTGTTAGTATATCACATTTTTAAAAACATTTGAAACCATGTTGCCTGGGGCTTTGATGAATATAAACATTTACCTTGGACACAGGACACATGCTCTTTTGTGAGGGCCATCTCCACTCTTTGCATGGAAACTGAAGAGAAACCTTGCCTTTCGCTGTTTCCAACACTGACTGCTGAACTGGACTGGGAAATGCTGTGATACCCATTCAAATCACTAAATGAAGCTTCCGAAAAGAGATAAACATGTTTTTAGGAGTTATTCCTCGGATAAGAATCACACTGATCAGTGCCACTTTTATATTAGACTTACCTGTGTCACTTTCATTTGCAGTCTGTGCTGTTGCTCTCGAGATGGTAAATCCTGGGTCTCGTCTCTGCCTGCTTGGATAAAGATTATACTGACGCCACCGCCTTGCCCGTCTGTACCCAAGCGTGCCAACCCACTGCGCCCGTTGCCGCCATGTTTTCCAGTTCTGAGCAAGCCGGAAGCGTAGCCGCGTCGAGGCCCGGAGCCTCCTCCACCGCTTCAGCCTCTGCTGCCTGAGGCCATGAAGTCGAGCCCAGAGGGGTCTCTCAGGGTCATCCCTAGCTTCAGGTTTGTCTTGCTCCTTATTTGAAGGTGAAAAGTTCTGGTAGTAATGTGCCATTTGAGGCAACGATTCGTGTGGGTCGTGCCAGTCCCCCATTCCCTCCTCCTCTTCTACTGGAGCACATTCAGAACTGATCTCTTCACCTTCGTCCAACTGGTCCTCTTCTAATTCCTCCTCCTCTTCTTCTTCATCATCATCATCAAATCCATCCTCTTCATCCATCTCATCAGTCTCTATGTATTCTCCAGTCCACCCCCTCTCCTTGTGGCCCACTTTGAAGTCCATAGCGCTTTGTGCATTAGGGGGAGATTCAGGACCCAAAAGGTGCCCTCCTGCCATTCCTCCCCCACTGCCCTCATGGCTCACAGTCAAGGAGAGCTCCCCCTGCCAGCGGTTTGGAGCCAAGCTTGCCCCGCTGTCCCTCATGGTCCACGGGCACCCTGCTACCTGCGCCAGCTCGCCGTCTGCAACAACACATGGTCAAAGGAATAGGTGGGCTGCACAATGTATCAATGGGTAATAGGTGTTCGGGCAAAACTGCCGTAAACAATATTATTAAAAGCAGAAAGCTGCAATAATGGGCTGATTGAGTTATTGATACTTTTGATCATTATCGTTTTCTTTTGAAAATCGATCCTAACTTAAAATATCAATACAGTGCACTTACTTTTTAAGCATTTCACAAAATGTAAAATGTTGTAGAACATAGTAATCCCTGTGTGCAGATAATTATCTATGGATTTCTAAGCCTGCCTGTCGCCTCATGCACAGACTTACAGTCAGGCAGGCAGACAAACAAATGAGAGAGAGAGAGAATGAACACATACAGTGCCCTCCACTAATATTGCCACCCTTGGTAAATATGAGCACAGAAGGCTGTGAAAAATTGTCTATTGTTTAACCTTTTGGTGTTTTGTTAAATTTTTTTTTAAATAATAATAATTCTCTGCCCTCATGGATACCAAACAATTGCAAACAATACATGTTCATCAAAAAATATTGTTAAATATGTGTGCAACAATTATTGGCACCCCTATGAATTCATATGAGAAAAATATATTTAAAGTATATTCCCATTGATATTTTACTTTATTTTAGTACACCTGGGTGACTAGGAACAGGAAATTGTTCAACCATGACTTTCTGTTTGACAGGGGTATAAATATGAGGTAACCATAGGCTAAAATACCTAAGTCATTCATAACAATGGGTAAGACCAAGGAATATAGCTGTGATGTGCAGCAAAATGTTTTTGAGCTTCACAAAATGGGAAGTGGCTATAACAAAACAGCACAAACATCAAAAATGTCCATTTCCACCGTCAGGGCAATAATTAAGACACTCCAGTCAACAGGAAATGTTATGAATCAACCTGGAATTGGACGTGTGTCTATATTCTCTCACCGCACTGTGAAAAGGATGGTTCAAGTAGCCAAAAAAATCTCCATTGATCACAGCTGGAGAATTGCAGAAGTTAGTTGCGTCTTGGGACCAGAAAGCTTCCAAAACTACAATCTGAAATCACCTACATCACCACAAGTTGTTTGGAAGGGTTTCGAGAAAAAAGCTTCTACTCTCATCCAAAAACAAACTCAAGTGTCTTCAGTTTGCCAGACACTACTGGAACTTCATATGGGATCGGTTCTATGGTCAGATGAAATCAAAAGAGAGATTTTTGGCAATAAACACCAGAGGTGGTTTTGGTGCATACAGAGTGGTAGCCATATGCAAAAGTACCTCATGTTAAATATGGTGATGGCTCTTTAATGTTTTGGGGCCGTTTTTCAGCCAGAGGACTTGTACATTTTGTTAGGATACATGGCATCATGGACATCAAATAGCAACAGATATTAAATGAAAACCTGACTGCCTCTTCCAGAAAGCTTAAAATGGGCCAAGGTTGGATCTTCCAGCAGGACAATAATCCAAAACATACAATCACAATCAACACAAAAATGGTTTACTGACCACAAAATCAAGGTGCTGCCATGGCCATCCCAGTCCCCTGACCCATAGAAAACATGTGTGGTGAACTGAAGAGGAGAGTCCACCCACATGGACAATAAATTTGAAGGATCTGGAGAGATTCTGTATGGAGGAATGCTCTCAGATCCCTTGCCATGTACTCCAACCTCATCAGGCATTATAGGAGAAGACTCAGAGCTGTTATCTTGGCAAAGGGAGGCAGCACAAAGTATTGACTAAAAGGGTGCCAATAATTGTGACATATTTAACAAAGATTTTTTTCAATAAACCTGTGTTGTGTTTGCAATTGTTTGATATCCATGACAGCAGAGTATTTTTGTGAATTTTTTTAAACAAGAGATCAAAAGGTTAAACAATAAAGACAATTTTCACAGCCTGATTTACTCATATTTACCAAGGGTGCCAATTTTATTGGAGGATACTGTCAGGGATATGGTTTATTTCTGTGCGAGAGAGAACAAATATTTCAAATAGCGTTTTTGCTATCCATTTTTGCCAATGACAAATGTATAAAATCACACATTTTCACATTTTATATATACAAGAAAACTTTTCAAAGTATTTGTATTGTTATCATTATCAGGATACTAGTCTTGGTATTGGATTGAAAGAGAAAAAATACCACAGGATCACCATCCCAGGCAAGTACAGAAGCACTAAGCCAATCACTCAGTGTGTGTGTGTGTGCTGTGACCAAGGTCACAGTGAGAACACTGTGTGGGATGAATTATGACTGTGATTTTATTTAAAATTATGGCAGGCAACCTTTAAACATGTACCATGTATTTGAAATAAATTTGGCATGTATTGGTATAATTGGCATAATATATACAACATCGGCATAATATTATTCTGTCAATATCACGCAGCAATTTCTGGCTTCTAGTGTTTTTGGGTTGTTGTTTTATTAACCTTGATATGTCACTGCTCTGGGAATTTCCTTGTTGAAACCAAATCAATCAGGGCATGGCAACTTATTCAATAAAAATGGTTTAGTTCAGGGTTTACGCACAGATCTGGGAAACTATTTGCATTGGTTTTGTAATATTACTCTGTTGTCAAAGTAGGACTCGACACAAAAATAGACAACTTTTCTAGACACACCTCCATGGTGCATATGGCATATTTTCCAAATTAAAGCTTATGACTTACAGTGTATTTCTCGAGCTGCATTTGTAATTGACATGTTCATACAGGCTACACACTGTGTGTGTGTGTGTGTGTGTGTGTGTGTGTGTAATATATATATATATATATATATATATATATATATATATATATATATATATATATATATATATATAGCGCTAGAACATGCCAAATACACACTCTTACAGTTTTGTGCAGAACAAAAGACCTCCTCGCTCTGTAAAGGAGAAATAACCCGTGTCTGTCTGCGGAAGCGTCGCATGTAATCCACCCGCTTCTACTAACAGGTTAGCATGTAGCCGCAGCCGAATATGTTTATAAACGTGTCTCCGTATCGTACGACTGCATTCGCTCGGGAAGAAATGATTGATTTTTCGGATGATGCTATGCATGTTAAATAATCGCACTGACTCCTGCCCAGACTCGCTTTAGGATCCGCGGTACGGTTGTTGTTGTTATTGTTGTTGTTGTTTTTTAGTCTCTGCAATGGGATGTTAATAAAGCGTGTATAATTAGCAGGCTAGGTAGCTAGCTGGCCTGAACATTGGTCATCACACCGTATCTTTTTGCATTTTGTGTATTTATATCAAGATAACACTCACCGTCCGAGTGCAGATTTGTATGAGTTTCAGCAGATGTGTATTAGCTGTGCAATTCGCTGTGTGTCTAATATTTTTCGATTTGGTGTAAGGAGAATTTCAGCCCTAATCAATGAAGCCCGTCGCCTTCTTTCAACGAAGCTATGACGCGGCTGTTGCTGAGCCTTTGTTGATGACGTCAGCAGCTCTCCCGCCGCATTCCTGCAGAGGCGACGAGCAGCGTGGAAAGCAAGCGAAGTGTGTTACAAATAGTCTGAATACATACTTCTGAATACCCATACGGGTATACTTATGTTATAAGTAGTACTCTTAATTTTTAAATAACGCCTGGCTTAGTTTTGTCCTGATGCTAGTTTCATATGTGATTGGGATTCTGTAAACACCAGATAATTGCCAGTATTCACAAATATCGCCGTAATATATATATATGTGTGTGTGTGTGTGATATGGCCAAAGATTTGTGGACACCTGATCAACACACACTTTTGATCATCTTATTCCAGATTTAGTCCCCCCTTTGCTGTAATAATACCCTCCACTCTTCTGGGAAGGCTTTCCACTATTTTTGTGGAGCTTACCTGTACTGATCTGTGCTCATTCAGCTTAAGATCAACAGGAGTGGCATACCTGTAAATTCTATGTCACAGTAGTGGCTGAGTGTCCAGCCTGTTTATAGACTATAGAGTGAAGATGTCCATTGCCCAGTCTCTGTCAGGGTCATCTGGCCAGCAAGGTAAGTTTACTGCACCTCCACGTTTGCACCAAGAATTATTCAGGTAACCCTGCACAATGTAAAGGGTTCCTGTTACAGCACTCACTGTACTTCTCCATAAATTAAGGAGTTTTGGAACAATGCAAGATGGCTCAGTTAATTAACCTCCTCACAGACAAAGCACTAACCTGGGTGACTGCAATATGAAACCAAGGTGAAGAACACACTTCACCCTACAAGCGATTGATTGAATTATTCTGTCACATATTTGTGGTTCTGTTGCGTCAGCAACCAACACTAAGTCTCTCAGTGTCCAATACAACCAGTCCCACTCTTGCAGCATTGATTGACTCCAGAGCAGCAGGAAACATCATTGCCTGAACCATCACCGAAAAACTCAAGCTCTGCCTGCAACCTCTCCAACATTCTCTTCACATCCAAGCCCTCAATGGAGGCCCCATTGGAGAAGTTTCCATTACACACAGCACTCAACTACTCCAACTTCAGGTCAGTGCTCCACTCCAAATTCATCATTGCATATATTGACATTTTAATCTATTGTCTGTCCCAAGAAACCCATGTTGGCCATGTGAAGAAAGTACTCCACAGACTATCAGCTCTACATCAAAGGTGAAGAGTGCGAGTTCCATGTTACTCTGATCTCATTATTGGGTTATATCACCAATTTCTACCGGCATTTCATTTGGGGCATTAGCTTAATCACTAGTCTGCTAACCACTCTGCTAAACAAGGGATTCAAGAAAATGAAGTATAATTCTGATTCAGCTCAGGCCCTGAATAAAGTAAAGGAAACATTCACCCCAGCTCCATCATCAGACACCTAGATCCCGTAAAACCCTTTGTAGTGGCGGCGGATGCCTCCAGTACAGGAGTTGGGGCAGTTCTCTCAAAGAGAATCATAAAGAAACCCAAACTACATCCAGTCACCTTCTTCTCCAAAAAGCTCCACCAGCCAAACATAAAATGGGAACAGAGAACTGCTTGTAGTAAAGTTCACCCCTTAATCATATTCATCATTAATTATATCAAAAGAACCTTGAATATCTGAAAACTGCTAAATGACTTAACTCTCACCAAGCCAGATGCTCTTCACCCAGTTCCAATTTACTATATCATTCTGACCAGGCACCAAGTATGGTAAAGCAGCTACAACACAAAAACTAAGCAAAGAACCCATTCTCCCAGAGTCATACTTTCTGGGTGCACTGGCCTGGGATATAGATCAGGAGATCAACCATGAAAACCACCTCCATTCTCCTAGCACATGCCCTAAGAAAAGATTTTGTATCCCCGAACCTACCGACCAAACTAATCACTTGAACCCACACATAATCTTCCACTGGACACCCAGGCATCCATAAAACCCACGTCCTACTCTGCAATAAATACTGGTGGGCCGACATGCTTACTGACATCCATTAATTTATTTCATCATGTACTGTGTGTGCACAATCCAAGGTCCCACAAACTCTGTCTGTAATGCTGCTAGCTACTCCACAACACCCACGATCACACCTTGCTCTATACGTCATGACTAATCCCCTTGCCTCCCAAGGGAAAACCATCATCCTGGTAATTATGGATTATCGAAATCCCTCCACCTGATACCATTGTCCAAGTTACCCACAGTCTTTAAAACTGCAGAACTTGTCTGTAATTACATGTTCCAATACTATGGCTTATTGGAAAATATTGTAAGTGATCAAGGGCACAGTTCACCTCGGAGGTGTGGAAAAAATTCATGGAGAAGCTGGGAGTGTGGATTGTCAGCCTCACCTCTGGCTATCATCCCCAAGCCAACGGCCAAGTGGAATGAGCCAACCATGAAATAGGAAGAGCCAAGCCCACGGACTCACCTACAGTTAATGAGTGGTTCAGGGGGAGCAAACAAGTGTCAGATGCTATTCTAAGTAGAACAGATAGTCCATGCAATAAGGAGTTCCCTGACAGACACAGAACTGAAATTCCAGAATATAAACCTGGAGATTGTTTGGCTTTCCACCTGGAACATCTGCTTCAACCAAGGCTTTAGAAAACTCTCACATCTGTATATTGGGCCTTACAAAATTTGGCATTGCATCAACAATGTCACATACCAGCTTGAACTGCCTAGAAACTGCAGATTGTCTCCATCATTCCATGTGCCAAATCTCAAACTTGCTATCCAAGGTCCCTTGGCTGAAGGGGTTTCTCCATCAACACCACCGTACTCCCTAAAGTTCGAAGGACAGCATGCCTACTGAGACAAAGTCATTCTCAACTCTCAGTGCAGAGAAGGAAAATTTCAGTACCTGATCAACTGGGAGGACTACGGTCCTGACTGAAAGTGCTGGATCCCGGCTCACAACATCCTCAACCCACTCATGCTTGGCATACCAAGAAACCTAAGTCTCATCCAAGGTTTTGACCTATAAAAAACTGCACTCCAGGAGCTCAAGCGGGGATTCTGTCATGTCAACGTCAAATTCGGCATCAGACGCATCTCTGCTTATAAACATGGCCATCACAGACTCCAACTCCCAGCTCACATATTCAAGTTCACCTGCTTACTGGACTCAGTTACCAGCACACAATATTTAAGTGTGTATAAAGATAACTATTAGGTTGTTTAATATAAAATAATGATATTTGTAATACAACTGCATAGAGTATAATCACTTAAATTATCCACTATATGTTATAGGTTACATATTTGTTTGTTTTTTAATATTATATTTAAGTGTGTATAAAGATAACTATTAGGTTGTTTAATATAAAATAATGATATTTGTAATACGACTGCATAGAGTATAATCACTTAAATTATCCACTATATGTTATAGGTTACATATTTGTTTGTTTTTTAATATTATATTAAACATTATATCTAAATGGTAAATGTGCACTTATATAGCACTTTTATCCAAAGCGTGTCTCATTCACCCATTCACACACACACACCAATGGTTGCAGAGTTGCCATGCAAGGCTAGCTTGCCATCGGCAACTTGGGGTTCAGTGTCTTGCCCAAGGACACTTCGGCATGTGGAGCCACGGGCCGGGCCGGGAATCGAACCGCCAACCCTACGATTAGTGGACAACCCACTCTACCAACTGCTGACTCCTTTTCAGGGTAGCGGGGGAACCTGGAGCCTATCCCAGGGAGCATCGGGCACAAGGCAGGGTACACCCTGGACAGGGTGCCAGTCCATCTCACAATCACATACACACACATTCATACACTATGGACATGCTAATCAGCCTACCATGCATGTCTTTGGACTGGGGGATGAAACCCCCGCACAGGGAGAACATGCAAACTCCGTACACACAAATTGAACCCTGGAGCCTTGAGGTGAACGTGCTAACCACTAAGCCACCGTGCGCTCGAACATTATAATATATATTTAAAATAATGTTTTACTGTTATTTTGCCATTTCTGAATTTACTGCTTGTCTTAGTCCTGGGTGGATCTTATACTTGGAACCCAAAGATTCAGTTTTAGAGAGATATCCACCTTCTAAAAGTTCTAGGCTGTCTAATGCTGTAAACCATTAATATAAATATTTGTCTTGTGTAACTGTATCTCCACTGATATTGAAAGTTACCACCAATAGTTAAATACTTTTTTTTATTCTGTGTGTTCAGTTTATAAAATTACTGTTCAAATGCAGTAAACAAACCATATGTTTATTTTGATGTCTTAAAAAGGATATGCATAAAGTAGTTTTGAAAGGTCCTCACTTTTCTGACTCAGAATGAAAATATTCCATATGACACTCAAAAGGGTAAATGTAAATCTATGTACAGATGCATCTAATAAAATGTTTTTATACTATATTACAGGGGGGGGAAAAATCACTTTTCCACGATATTCTAAATTATGGGGGGTATTCTAATTTTTGGAGATGCACCTGTATGTAAGTCTATGTAAATCAATCAGTGAACTTTGATTAGATTGAGGAGCCTGGGACAGATTTGTCTGTGAGCTAGAATTCAAATCTGTGTAAAGTTGTGCCATGTTACAGGTCCACAAATGTGGACTTCAGGGGAAAAATGCACACTGTCACAAACAGGGACTGTGTGAAAGATAGAGAGGGGTTTAAAAAAAAAAGGGGGGGTGAGAGTTGTGAGGAACTGTGAGAATCTAGTCAAACTGGTCTGACCAGATCAGGTAAACAGAAACAGAGCACGAGGAATAAAGCTTGTCTGAAGTCTATTTTTTCTTTCGTTTTTTTTTTTTCACATGGAATTTCAGCGCAATCTAAAATTCTATGATGATATAAGTTCAACCGCCCAATAAAATAAATTAGGCTACATTAAGGATTTTATCATGCATCTTTTGTGAGAACACACAAACAAAAGTATAAATACATTTGATTGCTGCTAATTGTGTTGTGCACTTCATTGCAGTGGTTTGTAAATGTCTGAAGCGGAAGTTGTATGTATCGAGCTTGCTGGATGGAAGTGCAGGTGGATGGCGATGGGCGGAGAGAGGGAAGAGGTGGAGTGCACTTGGAGCTGTAGGACTGTGGTAACTCTGGTTAGCGAGAACTTCAGGTGGACGTCCTTGGGTTGCCGTAGACTGGCTACAGGATCAGTTCCAGGATCCCAAAAACGATCTCTAAGTGAAATACCTGAGTGGGAATGCGACTTCAGAGCGACCCGTGTACTATTTCCTGATGAAGCTCTCACACTAGGTTTGATCCAGAGATACGATTTAGATTCAAAGGACAATCTGTCTTTCGCACACGAACTGTGCGAAAGCACTGTAGTTAAACTTGTGACAAGTTATGGATAGAGGCTAACACCTGCTATGTAGTACTTTGGGAAGAAGATTCCAAGAAGCAACTCGGACTTCCTGTTTATCTACCTGTAAGTAGTTACTTCTTGTTAAGGACTCACCACGGGTCGAGGTTTCGTGCGATGACGTCAGAGCGTCACTCTTGCGTGGTGTTCGCTCTTCCTCGAAACAAAAGCAACACCATCCTTTCTATTATTCAAGATTAAATTAAATTGATTCATTCTGTCTACCCAAAACATCATAGTACTTTTATTAAACAGTACAATACAGGCATGTGTGTATACGTATGCAGTTTTAGAAATGCCCTCGTTGTGCAGTAACATAACTAAGTAAATACAGTGAGTGTGTCCTGATGAAAAAAGAAAACAACAGAAGCCCTCATAGAATTTGTAATAGTTTTAATGTTTATAGTATTGGTGGAATATTTAATGGAAACTGTAATAGTCCCAGTGGGTCTGTACTGGTAATTTGTTGCCTTCTATTGGCAGCATGTTATGATAATGGTTTCAATGGTTAGCTGATTGTTTGTAATGGTATTTTTAGTGGAAACAATTTGAATCTCTGTGATGGATTCTGTAGTTTTTTTTTCAGCAGGGTGTTTACTGTATGTTTAAAATGGCTTTGCTACTTATAAACTAATATGAAATACAGTATATCTGAACCAATTTTCATGATAATGTGCTGTAAATTCTTGTTTTGTGTGTTTATATATATATATATATATATATATATATATATATATAGATAACACTGATGATAAAATTAAACTGTTTAGTTCCCTGCCTGTAACTATAAAGAAATGCTTTATTTACCCAAATATAAATCACCAGGAATGCCTACACATTTTGCCAAATAAAATTATATAGATTTATTTTATATTATATATATATTATAAACCGGTGCTTGAAATTGTGTAATGCTGAAATCTACATCACAAAACTGATAACCGACTTTCTGCAGGTATCTGTTGCTAACGCAGGTGAAATGTCTGATGAATGAAGAAGGTGTGTAAAACAACTCATTCATTATTTGTGCCAGGTCATTAGTTCATAGCCTAAAATGCGTCAGTGGTTAGGAGTATCAGACAAATATCGTTGTAGATACCTACATTTTGTCCAATGAAGTCATAGTCATGACTGATCTGTCATCTCATTAGTTTTTGCTGTTGGTAAGTGTGGTCTCACAATATAATATATTTATGTCATGGTAAAGTGATTACTGAGCTTGATTTGATTGTTTATATGAAAGGATAGCCATCAATATGTAAATAGGAATAGGAAAACCATAATACACATACAAAAGTATCATTTTTGTTGGTTGGCCTTTGTCCTGTTTCACAAACCTACACAAATAGTGCTTTTGACATTAATTTGTGTCTTGTTATTAAGTCAAAACACAAATTATGAGGGGATTTGAATGACAAAGGTGCAGCTAGCATAATTATAACTAATTATAACTAATTATTCCTTTACGAATTTACCACGCCATTGTATCAACTTCCTTATCGGTTTTGGAATAAGACGGAAGCCTGTAATGTTCAGTAAACACTATAAGACACACCTATGTCGTCATCATACACCTTCAGAAACAATTACCTCTGCATAAATGCTGACTTTTATTTTCTGTTCTAGGACTAGGAATTATGATAGGATAATATTGCTATCATAATGCATTATGTTACAATATACTTTCTGAGACATTGCAGGTATTAGCTGTATTACAATCTGTATTAGAAACAATTAGAAACTCTGACTGGAAGATCAGATATTAAAAATTTCTACATTTTCGTGTTAAATAATCAATTTCTGAAGTTTTGTTTACAAGTTTTTTTTAAAGCAACAATGTTGTTTTGCTGATTTGTTTGCAAATCTTTTTTTTGATTTTTTTTTTTTTTTTTTTTGTAGATGTCTACAAATATGGTGATTGATTCATAGATATATTTTGATATAATATTTTTTGTCATATCACCCACCCTGATCTATAACATAGACAACTATGTGCAAGGCTTTGCTGCACCTATGCGTGATCATGGATCCTTAATCAAACTTAGGCTAAGAAACTGATTTGACATATGCATCATCTCTGTCAAACTTAGTTTTTTAGCCCATTATTTTTCTTCGTAGTGCCTTGGGTGTGGATTTCTGGGTGGAGCCCAGAAGAATCTTACGCTGATAGTCTCAGCTATTTTATGCATGTCTTAACTGGCCCCCATGTCTTTTTACTCAGACATCTGCACATGCTAATTGATGCTTTAGTTGTGTATCATTTAATCATTCACTACAGGTTATGTGTGAGGCCTTTGTGCTCTATCTGTCCTTCTAACAGAGGGACATTTGGGAATTAATGGAAGTAGTGTTGTTTTGGGAAAATTTTTTTTAAACACTTATCTTTATAGTTATAAATATATTTAGTATTTACCTGTGAAAGAACTACATGCAGCCTTTTTTTCATTTTGTATGGTGATAGAATAATCACTATGTAATTCTTACAGTGCTTGGTTGGTGCTTCGATCCAAATTATGGAAGAAAGAACCCTGAATAACAACTTCCATAAACAACCTTGTAGACATGGTGTCCATGCTTTTTGGTACTACACGTGCTCGTTATGTTGTAATTCTAATACATTACTATAATTATATTTCATAATAATCATGCAACATTGATATAGTTACAGTTATACACAGTATAGTTATGTATGCTATTACTGACCATGTCTCCAGCTACTACTGCTGCTCTTTCTTTAGTAAACAAGGTTTTGGTGGTCATTCATTACATAATTACTTTTTCTGAATTTGTGACATCTTGCTGAACAGGTTTGATGAGCGGCAAGCCAGCTGCGTGATACTTGATTGTTTCAGTTTTCCTCTGAATATTTAATGAAGCACAGATCATTAGTATGGGTTATAAATGCTTGTGCTGTTAGCTTTAGGGTATTCTGTCTAAAAGCTTTCTCTGTAAACATGTTCTCTTCCTGTTTCCTGTCCCCTCTGTCCTCCTGTACCCTTTTTTCCTCTTGCACTTGTGCTTTCTTCTGTAGTTTGTTTTAGGTTGACAAATTACAGGTATTATATTGACTTTATTATGTGCTATTTAGAAAGCAAATTATTGTGCTCAGATACATATAATTGTCTTAGTTAAATATTTTAATGATTTATATATTAATAATATAATAGATTTATATTTCAACTGTGCTAGTAGATTGGTTCATTAATGTTCCTAACCATAAAGGCAATTATTATAATTTTTTAAACAATGATGATGATTACTACTATTATATTTTTTAAGTAGTAGTAGTAATCGTAGCAATATTTGGAAAATGGGAAGCACTGTACCCCCTTCCCAATTTGCTGTCTATTGGCTTACAAGGTTATAAACTAAAATGTTTTGCTGGATGCCTGTCTGTTGTCCACAGCAACCCAGCATGGTTCTTCAATATAGTAACAGCAGACCTAGAGAATAAGCCATGGCAAAACAGTGCTTTCAGTGCTCAACCAAATTACAGAGGTCTTTTCTCTAGTTATTTCTAACTAGTTGCAATTAAATATCATGATGCCATTTAAATGTCCATGGGAACAAATGTGCTGAGATTTATGTCTGAGGTAAGCACTGAATTTTTCTACAGGCTGTATATAAATAGACCATTTGTTCTCATTGTTTCATATTACTCCAGACACGAGATGTAACTTGTTTCTGTGAATCAACAGATTTTTACAGAAAGTATCTTTCAAGGCACAGTATCAGTTTCACACATTTCAAGTGTGACCATGAATCATATTTCTTGTCCCTACTGAATTGTGGTTGTAATTTTGTAACAGCAATATTCATTGAATTGTTCTATGTCTATTTATAGATTAATATACCTCTTTAATAGGAGAAGTGCTTGTGCTGTAGCTTCTATGATTAATTAACATTAAGAAAATTAAGTTTTGAGTCCACAAAATGAACAGTAAATTAAGTTTACGGTTGCACGGCATACAGGTCCTACGCTAGTATCGCGATACTAAAGCCTCAAAATACCACCGATGTCACTGTATTTTTTTTAAACGGTAGTATCAATACTGTAGTACTGTAAATAATGTTGTATGTGCGGTAGTTAATGCTATTTTTGCTAAAACGACACATCCCACTGCTTTTGCAGAATACACGAAGGATAGTGACATTTCATTTAAACTAAATTCTTTACCTTAATCTTTAAAGATTTCTTGTTTGTTACCAAGCGAGCTAATGTTATGCTAACGGCTGTGTGTAAACGCTAAAATCAGAGTTAGTACAAGGTGAAAACCTTAAAAAGCCATTCTTATACATTTTCTAACTAGTGGTGCTTAAAAAGTGCTTGAGTTGTAAAAATCAATAAATACGAAATCGCTAAATAAAGTGCTTATTTTCAATAGAACATGAATACAATCCTTTCACTCAAAATATGATTCCCCACTACAGCCCCTCCCCCCATCCTCCTGTCTGATGATTTTAGTTCATTTCCAAATTCAGTTATTTATTTCTAATGATGTGTTCAATCTTAGTACTCTGAGGACAATTTCCGTTTGCCAACTGTATGATTGATTGTTCTTGAGTTTTTCCAATAGCTACTTATCCATTCTCATTAATAACGTATTCCAAGGAAAATTTAGTTTGTCTGTTTTTATTTATATTCGTGTATTTCTGTAAATTTGGTTCATTTTGTAGATTTGAATTATGAATTAACACAATATTGTGTGTGTGTGTGTGTATATATATATATATATATATATATATATATATGTATATATATATATATATGTATATATGTGTATATATATGTGTGTGTGTGTGTGTATATACACACACACAGGATCTCACAAAAGTGAGTGCACCCCTCACATTTTTGTAAATATTTAATTATATCTTTTCATGTGACAACACTGAAGAAATGACACTTTGCTACAATGTAAAGTAGTGAGTGTACAGCTTGTGTAACAGTGTAAATTTACTGTCTAAACCACTGGCAACAAAAGTGAGTACACCCCTAAGTGAAAATGTCTAAATTGGGCCCAGTTAGCCATTTTCCCTCCCCGGAATCATGTGACTTGTTAGTGTTACAAGGTCTCAGGTGTGAATAAGGAGCAGGGGTGTTAAATTTGGTGTCATCGCTTTCACACTCCCTCATACTGGTCACTGGAAGTTCATCATGGCACCTCATGGCAAAGAACTCTCTGAGGATCTGAAAAAAAGAATTGCCACTCTACATAAAGATGGCCTAGGCTATAAGAAGATTGCCAAGACCCTGACACTGAACTGCAGCACGGTGGCCAATACCATACAGCGGTTTAACAGGACAGGTTCCACTCAGAACAGGCCTCACCATGGTTGACCAAAGAAGTTGAGTGCATGTGCTCAGCGTCATATCCAGAGGTTGTCTTTGGGAAATAGATGTATGAGTGCTGCCAGCATTGCTGCAGATGTTGAAGGGGTGGGGGGTCAGCCTGTCAGTGCTCCGACCATATGCTGCACACTGCAGCAAATTGGTCTGCATGGCTGTGGTCCCAGAAGGAAGCCTCTTCTAAAGATGATGCATAAGAAACCCGCAAACAGTTTGCTGAAGACAAGCAGACTAAAGACATGGATTACTGGAACTGTCCTGTGGTCTGATGAGACCAAGATAAACTTTTTTGGTTCAGATGGTGTCAAGTGTGTGTGGTGGCAACCAGGTGAGGAGTACAAAGACAAGTGTGTCTGTCTTGCCTACAGTCAAGCCTGGTGGTGGGAGTGTCATGGTCTGGGGCTGCATGAGTGCTGCCGGCACTGGGGAGCTACAGTTCATTGAGGGAACCATGAATGTCAACATGCACTGTGGCATACTGAAGCAGAGACTGGGCTACAGGACATTATTCCAGCATGATAACGACCCCAAACATACCTCCAAGACGACCACTGCCTTACTAAAGAAGCTGAGGGTGAAGGTGATTGACTAAACACTATTGAGCATCTGTGGGGCATCCTCAAATGGAAGGTGGAGGAGCACAAGGTCTCTAACATCCACCAGCTCCATGATGTCATCATGGAGGAGTTGAAGAGGACTCCAGTTGCAACCTGTGAAGCTCTGGTGAACTCCATGCCCAAGAGGGTTATGGCAGTACTGGAAAATAATGGTGACCGCACAAGATATTGACACTTTGGGCCCAATTTGGACATTTTCACTTAGGGGTGTGCTCACTTTTGTTGCCAGCGGTTTAGACATTAATGGTTTTGTGTTGAGTTATTTTGAAAGGTCAGCAAATTTACACTGTTACGCAAGCTGCACACTCACTACTTTACATTATAGCAAAGTGTAATTTCTTCAAAGATATAATCAAATATTTACAAACATGTGAGATACTGTGTGTGTGTGTGTGTGTGTGTGTGTGTATAGTACCATTGGGTTAAAAGTCTTGAATTTTTTTTTATGTAAATGATTGAGCACTCTTCCATCAGTATTTAAACATAAGTCTGTTTAAAAACCTAACTTTCACCATTCATATTACCTGCTGTGCTGTACAGCCATGGAATTATGATGGAGCCAGACACTCGGATGCTGTACCAGCTTTTGGCAGAAGTGCAGCTGGAGCGATTTTTCCAGAAGATCCGCGATGAACTCAATGTGACACGTATTGAACACCTGGATTTTGTAAAGGACACAGATTTGGAACAGATAGGCATCAAGAGACCAGGTTTTTATCTGCTATGTGCTGTATTTTATTTAACACATTATTTCTATAGACAATATGAGGAATATTTTGAATAGATTTTTAAAGCTGTATTTATACAAAACTGATGTGTCGACAGGACAAAGACGATTATGGGAAGCAGTCAAGCGTTACAAAATGAATATGCGGCCACGATCATGGATGGGCAAGGTAAAGTCTGGAAACTTTTTCATGTATTCTCAACAATCATGTCATGAAATTTATCCAGACAATCTGTCAATCATCTCATAACAGGCCTTTACTGGCCGTGGACCAGAAGGAGGTGACCAGTCAAGTGGTGGTGTACCTGGTCCAGGACCAGACATAGTACGACCACTTACCTGCCTTATCCAGGACAGTGAGCTGGTGTTTGGGGACAAGCTTGGCTCAGGCTCCTTTGGTGTGGTGAAGAAGGCAGAGTGGCATACGCCTACTGGACGAGTGGTGGGTTTGCTTGAAAGTTGTTTACATGAATGTCTTAATGTAACTACTTACCCATACTTACCGTCTATTCACAATAGCAAGGGACAAGTTGCTCATGTTGCTGGTAATTTGTCACTTGTGGGCATGTGTAGAGACCACTGTGTTCTGATATGAAATACTAGTAAAATATAGTAGTGAAACACATTAAATTGTATTTTAAACAAAAATCTAAAAACATTTATTACATTGTAGGAAAATACAAACTATGGCTATTCTTTCATTTTTGAGCACCAAGTGTGATTCATTACAGGCTAGATAAAGGTAGGAATACTATAGTTGTGACACTATCATTTTTGGGGGGCCAACCGACAATCTGTGCTGTAGGATTGGTCCACAGAATTCAGTAGTATAGATTGTTTTTATCACTTTACCACATGCCTAACTTGCATATAAGGGGTGGCTGTGGCTCAGGTGGTAGAGCGGGTTGTCCACTAATTTTAGGGTTGGTGGTTCGATTCCCGAAGTGTCCTTAGACAAGACACTGAACCCCAAGTTGCTCCCGATGGGTGAATGGGTGTAAAGCACTTTGTAGAACCAGTAAGGTTAAAAATTGTTATATAACTGCAGACCATTTACCATATAATTGAGGAAATCTCAATTAAGATGTTACTTGTCACTCTGTTATGTCACAGCATCAGTAGATCCTTCTACTGCTGTACACTCACATAGAAAAGGAAATAGTTGTCTAGTCTGTACAGGATTTCAGAGTTTGTTTGTTTTTTGTCATTGTTGTTGGGAACTTTTAGTTGTACACATGTTTGACGCACATGAATTGAAGAGGGCTTTGACTGAATGCACGTTGTGATGATGTCACATGACGCGGCTTGGCCTAAATATGTGAAAATCTGTGTTCATTTTGAAAAATTGTAAGCTCCTCTGAATATTGCTGAGTTTGCTTGATTTTAATTAAATTTGAATTTCTGGGATCACAAAATCATGAAATTAAAACAAAATCTAAGATAAAACAAAGGCAACCAGAGTAAACACAAAATATAGTTTTTAAATGATGTTATTTAAAGCGAAAACGTGAATTTATTTGCCCCCGTAGATAATAATTCCCCAAATCTAGGAAACTGCATCTGTTCAGCTGGACTAGACGCAATCAGGCCTGATTACCTCAAACCCTGTTCAATCAAATCAACACTTAAATAGAACTTTTTCAACAGCATGAAGTTTGTTAAAAGGTCTCAACCAGTAACACACTATGCCAGAATGCATCAGACTGGGAAGGGTTACAAAGCTATTTCAAAGGCTCTTGGACTCAAATGTAAAAACTCAGCACAGTAGTGAACCTTCCCAGAAGTGGTCAACCTTCTAAAATTCCTCCAAGCACACAGCAGTGACTCATTCAGGAAGTTACAAAAGAACCATCTCAAAGGACATACAGGCCTGTTTATGCAAAAATGGCATCCATTCTTGTGAGTGGCTAGGTGAAAACCACTGTCAACCCAGAAGAACATTAAGGCTTGTCTGAATTTTGCCAAAACACTTGATGATCTTCAAACCTTTTGGGAGAATGTTCTGTGGACTGATGAGACGAAAGTGGAACTGATTGGAAGACAGTGGTCCCGTTACATCTGGCATAAACCAAACACAGAATTCCATAGAAAGAACATCATACTTACAGTCATGCATGGTGGTGGAAGTGTCATGGTGTGGTGATGCTTTGCTTTACAGGGACTGGGCAAGTAATTGAGGGAAGCATTAATTCTGCTGTCTAACAGAAAATCCTAAAGAAGAATGTCTAGACTTCAGTACCTAAGTTGAAACTCAAGAGTAACTGGATTATGCCACAAGACAATGATCCAAATCATAGGAGTAAGTCCTAGTCCTAGAAGTAAGTGAAAGACTGATCTCCATTTATTTGAGGCATTTGGTTGCAGTCATTTTTATTGCTTCAGTTAAAAAAATAAATAAATAAAATCTGTATTCTGTATCTTTTTATTTCTAAATTAATCACAGTCACTAGAAACTTTGGCAAGTATGAAGTTGCACAAATATAAAAATGATTTTAGCATCCACTCATCATGGGGGAAACCAAAAAGCTTTCAACATAAGAGACGGGTGGTTGTTGACAAGTCTGGTTATGAATATAACAATAAATGAAGTAATCTAATCATTTCATTCTGAATTAAAGAGGGCAGGTGACAAGTGATATGCCCAAACTATTTTCTATCTATATGTCTGTCTATCCATCCATCCATCCATCTATATAGTGTTTTTCACAAGTCTCTGTCTTCAAGTCCAAGTCAAGTCGCAAGTCTTTTTTTTTTTTTTTTTGCGACTTAAGTGCGACTCAAGTCCAAGTTGCAGACTCGAGTTTGCATCTCTGATCTATATGTATTCTGCATGGACAAGTGGGTCTGAACCCTCTAAGTTCACCTTTGGGTGTGTGTGAACTTTTCATCTCAAAGTAGTAGCCCTGTAATGCTATACCTAATACGACAATATTTTTACAGCCTAAACATTTGGCCATATGTAAATTTGAGCCATATGTAACCATCAATCTATTTTATACAAAATATTGATTCATATGCCAGTATCACTATATATGTTTATGTGGGAACATATCGGGGTTAAAATTTAACTAAACATAATAAAACACAATAAAACACTTCTGCTTTCTCTTTCTGCTCTCAATTAACCATCTTAACTTCTTGCTTGTAGCTTCCTGTAGCAGTGAAGACTCTCAGGACCAGTATGTCCAGGGAGGCAGACCTAGTAACAGACTTTCTGCAGGAGGTCACTACCATGCAGTCTCTGGACCATCTCAATATTATCCGTCTCTATGGTGTGGTCCTCACCCAGCCTCTAAAGATGGTAAGTTGTGGTCCCCTGATACTCTACTGTAAGTGTTAATCATTTAGCAGGCTGGGTTTTATTAGTGTATTATGGATTTTTCAAAGCTTTAATATAAGGAAGATGTTTATTCTTTAAGGGAACCTAGGATCATGTTGAAATGACTCCTCATATAAGTTTGTTTAATACTAAGGTTTTCCATAGCAATTAATATTGCTACCTGATGAAACCCTAAAAACTCCATATCCTCCTCCCAATTTTTTTTTATTATTTACAGGTGACAGAGCTGGCTCCTTTGGGTTCTCTGTATGACATGGTCCAAATGCGGCGAGGCATTTACCCTCTGGCTCGTCTCTGGCTCTTCAGCACCCAAATTGCTGCAGGAATGGAGTATTTGGAGTCACGTCATTTCATTCATAGAGATCTGGCAGCCCGGAATGTGCTTCTGGCCTCCAAAGACCTGGTGAAGATTGGAGACTTTGGCCTTATGAGGGGCCTGGGTCGTGACAAAGACCACTATGTCATGGGAGCTCACAGACGCATCCCTTTCGCTTGGTGAGGGGTTGACACTTCTTTTTGCTAAAACATTTTGTTACTATTGATGACCACAATCTATCTACATTTACATTTATTCATTTAGCAGATGCTTTTATCCAAAGCGACTTACAAATGAGAAAATACAAGAAAAAAGCTAAAATTCCAAAATCGGACAGGGGTTTTGTAATTTTTTTTGGTGCTTTTTTCATTTTATTCTTGCTTTTCTTTGGTACAAGAATACTGAAAAGACAAAGAATAAAAGAAAGAAAAACAGATAAATAAACAAACCTATACAACCCAAGTTTTGCCGGACCGTCATTGGCAGAATAGTATTTGTCACACCAGTGTAAATGGCATTTCAACAAAGGCAAGGCAGTCATTTATGTAGGGGTTAAAATATGTATCCTTCTTATTAAATGTCTAGAGTTTTGGGCAAGGCCTTATGTTTCAAAAGAGATGCTGTGGCATTGTTGGATAGCTAGTTATGCACAGAACATATATTCATGTAAATAAATAACATAACTTTTGAGATAAATATGGTAGCTACCACCGCTCTCATGCCACAGTACATCCTCACACCCCTTCATTACATATAAGTTAGTTGCTACAATAATATTTCAAGCATGGACACACACCCTTACATTATGTAATGACACAACTTTAGCAAACCTACCTCTACTCTCAGCAACTGACCATAAATGATGCAGAAGTTGGTTACTAGCAAACAAAGTCTGAATCAGATACATAAGTATAATTAACTTCTTGCTAGTTCACTAAATGCAAATGTTACTAACATTAGATAGCTTTCCAATTAAGCAAAGCACATGCATTCACATAAATTAAACAACATAAATGTTGAGAAAAATATGGCTTATGACTTATTCCACAATATATCCATGTGCAACTTTATTTGCATAAGTTATTAGCTTTAATAATATTTGAAGCAAGGACTCACACCTACATGAAATAACATCTTTAGCTATCCTATCTCCCTCTCTGCAGCCATCCCAAAATGACATGGAGTTGGATTAGTTTGTGAAATGCAACAGTTGAATGTACATCAGAGAATGTCCCTAGTATTACATACTGCATGTTACAACAAGCTAGATTTGAATTCAGCTGCCGAGACTAATCGTCCATGTGCGTTTCAACAATGGAATTCGTTGTCAGTCAATCAGTCAGTGAAACTGCCTCTTCTAGGCTAGCCAGCTAGGCAGTACTGCAAACATATGGACAAATGTGTACACTTTTAAAAATTATTCTCAATTAAGTAGCTTCCTACACCAATGAAAGAGTCATGCCAATTTAAAGACAGTGTTGTTATAGAATGGGTTGTCTTTAAGATATATCTAATATGGAGCATTTAAAAAAAATATTAGCTGTGAATAAAATCCATTTCCTGCAATGTTTATTATTAAATGTCAGTTTGGATCTATAACTGGATATGTAAATATATAAGTAAGCCATATATTGCAAACCCTTAACATTTTTTTTAGATATCTGAATAAAATATGACTCAATACATCATCAGATTTTCAGATTGGAAATGTAATATTGGATTATTTTCCTCAATAAATAAACGACCAAGAATTTTATTTTTGTCTCATTTATTTAATTAGGTTCTCTTTATCTACTTTTAGGACTTGTGTGAAAATCTGATGTTTTAGGTCAAATTTATGCAGATATACAGAAAGTTCTAAAGGGTTCACAAACTTTCAAGTACAACTGTATATACATAAGCTATGTATATGGATATATAAATAAGCCTTTCCGTTTGACATTTCATGTACAATTTCAAACCAATGGGATGTTGTAAAACTCTCCTACGGCCCTTTTTGAGTAATAGCTCTTCTGCCCACTACTAATTGCTTTGTTAATTGCTTTACTAAATGTATTTTTTGTGGAAATTTGCCAGAATCAAAATCTCTCAATCTCTCTCTCTCTCTCTCTCTCTCTCTCTCTCTCTCTCTCTCTCTCCTGCAGGTGTGCTCCTGAGAGTTTGCGTGTGGGTTTTTTCTCACATGCCTCAGATGTTTGGATGTATGGGGTTACACTGTGGGAGATGTTTACTTACTGTGAGGAGCCCTGGTTTGGGTTGTCTGGAAGACAGGTTTGTGTGCATGGGTGCAAGATGTTATTTGTAATTTCATACTAAAATAGAAGCTGCAATCAGCGATGAATGGGCCCTCGCACCCGGGTGCATGTTGGGGCTGCTCTGCCAGGGAAATGCCATAAATTTTATTTATTTATTTAAGCACTTACCTGTTGTTAGGAGTGTATCACGATGTAAAATAATTTCCTGTTGCCAGAAGGTGGCGCTATGACTATTACTTATTTAACTTGTTTGTTAAAGTATGAGGCCTGGAAATGGCAAAAAACGGAACAAGAAGTTTAGAGAAAAATCAAAATGGCTGACTTCCAGTTGAGTTTAGCACATGGGTTCAAGAGAAGTTTTTATACGTATTGTTATCCTACACATGTTTACCGAATTTCATACATGTAGGTGAAGCGTAGCACGAGGCACACATCTGTGAACTTTTGTAGGTGACGCTATCGAGCCATTTTACCACAGTCAATTCTGGAACCTCTATCAGATGTAAATTTTCACCGTTCTGACACGTCTTAAAAGTTTTGTGAGTTTTCAGGTATGCTTAGGCCCTCTAAAATGTGATTCATTCCAGAAAAATAATAATAATAATAATAATAATAATAATAATAATAAATGGAGCAGATCCAATAGGGCTTCACACCAGTGGGGCCCTAATTAGACTACTGAAGCAGCTAACCTGTCACAATCACATCTGAAAGACGAGTGCTATTGGGTGCTGTGATTTAATGGAAATATAATGCAGGCAACTCACGAAACTTCACAGAAAACCTGTTTTGTTCACAATGGTCACTAACAAACATGCTTTGTTCCATGTGCAGATCCTGTGTCGTATAGAGCGGGATGGAGATCGCTTGCCAAAGCCTCCTGACTGTCCTCAGGAGCTCTACAATGTGATGTGGAAATGCTGGGCCTGCAATCCAACAGATCGGCCCACATTTGCTGAGCTTACCACTTTGGTGGCTGAGGTTAGTCCCCAAAGAACACCAAAGCTGTGTATGAAATTGCTTGATAGTTCACATATTGAGCATACACCATTGTTCATGACATGTATTTTATAAGCAGAGTAAAACGGTGGAATTATGGTTTCATTTCAAAAGAGTGCTTGGTTCATGTACTCAGAAAAATATGCTTTGATTTGTTTGAATGAAATGTTGATTTACTGTATAATGCTCTTACATGCTTTTACTTCCCTTCTTGATGTGTCCAGGCTCAGCCTATGGAAGTGCGTGCAGTACGGGATTTTGCAGAGGCCAGAAAGCTACCTCTACAGGTCAATGATCCAGTGACTGTCATAGACCATGGGTAAGTAAAAGGGAGGAGACCAAGAAAATGGGCTAGAAATGGGAGAGATTAACTTACTTCAGCCCTTTGAGCCACCATTTTTTTCCTTAGTCTTTAAGCTCTTTGCAAAGACCTCTTTGGAACAGAGGGCAAGCTAAAGCTTTTCTCACAGTTAATGCTTGACAGGTGCAAGACTGAATTGACCATTTATTCTGTTTCTGACTAAGGAGGAAAAGAGGCTTTGATTTTAATGCTTGTATGTAGAACTATAAGTCAAAGTGTGCATATAGAAGGATGAATGTAGATAGACTGGATAGTCTATTCACCACACTCCATTCTCTGCCTAGGCTGGATTTGTGTGAGTGGAAGGGTCAAAACCAGAGGACACTGTGTATTGGTTGGTTTCCTCCAACACTGACTGCTTCCTTAGCTCCTTCAACGGGACCACTCAGTCCTAATTCTGGAGCTGGTTTAATTTCTCCACCAATCAGAGGAAGCTTACAGCACACCGGACATGGAGACATCAATCCAGAACGTAGCTGGGGAACCCCAGAACGACTTGACGAGTGAGTGATGCTGTTTTACTACTCTTATCAACATAACATTGAATTCTAGGTAATCTGATTGGTTGTGCTTGCAGTGCGATTTGTATCACTCTGTTATGGTGATTATTTGAATAATGAGTATATGTGATCATTTCAGCCCTGGAAACTGGAGAACTCCTTTGTTGAGGGAGAAGCAAGAATCCAATCTAAAGAAAATGGCAGGTTAGAACAAGGATATAGTATGTTCACAGATGCTGCCACCAGACATATGATGCCTTTTTGTTTCATTCTAATATTATTCAATTCCTCATCCTACCTCCCAATTTTCTCTAGGAATGTCCCGCAGTCTAGAATCTGTTCTGGACCTCACTCAAAACAACAGTCAAGGTGGTAATGGTAACTTTGTTCAGCGTGTTAACGAACGAAAACACACCTCAGCTGCCCATGTCCAGGACCCTCGCAGGTTCAGTGATGCGAGTGGTGCCATCCCTCCTCCACGGCCACCACCACCCAACCCTAAACGCTTAAGGAATCTTAACATGAATTTTGATTGGCGATTTACAGGAAATCCAGCCCCTGCTTCTCGGTTTCTTGCTCCTTCTCATCCAAATATGCAGTTCCAACCACAGCAGCAGACTAGAGGTGTTACCAACCTAACTAAGATGGCCCATCTGGCCAAATCAAGCCCCCAGATAGATAGTGACATGGATAAGGAGAAAGAAAGAGAGAGAGAAGGAGATCGCGAGAAGGTACGGGAAAGGTACCCACCACAACAGATCCAGGTAGATAAGGAGACCCTCATTTCACAGGTTTGGACACGTTCTGTCTTCTTTCTTTTTCTTTAAAAAAAAAAAAAAGCTTATAAATATTGCTTTTCACAAAGATCATATTTTATGCCACACTATAATTATACAATGTTACAAATACAGAATCTGAACAAACCACCAAAAATTATTATTTAATCCGCTTGCAAATACTACTGTTTTGTGACAACACAGGTTCAGGCAAAGGTACATGGAGTCACTATTGAGGAAGTTCAGAAAGCCCTACAACGCAATGAATGGAATCCACTGAGGGCAGAGCAACAGCTAAAGGTAAGGATGTTCTTTTTTGGCTTTTTAAAAATATTATAAATTCATATACCTTTCACTCCTCCACTCCTGTGCTCCATGCAGGCAGAGCAGCTTTACCACATGAACCAATGCTCGCGAGAGGACTGCCATAAAATACTAGCTCGCTACAATTGGGACCTGCAGATGGCCAGCCGTTTTGTTATCCGCATGGCTACTGAGAGACGCAGTGACAGACCATAGAAACAAGATGATATATTTCAGTCAGGCTTCCCAGTTAAGAGATACTCTATGAGCTACACTTCAGGATTCAAGGAGCCTGTGCAAAACAGCAAAAGGGGAGCATCACTGAACTGCCTTACTGACCACTTCTCTGCCCCTGTGGTGATATTCTCTCTTTGTGGTTGGATTATACAAGGAAACTTCAGACCGAGTAACACATTTTGGAAATCTGTGTTAGTCCCATTTTTGGACAAAAAAAGTGCAACATACAGGAACAGGATTTCTGATTCATTACCTTAGAGAAATAAGACAAGGTTCTTTGCTATACACCTTGATATATGAGCAAACAGACAAGAAGTAGTCCTGCTCTATTACCTGTTTCAAAGTGACTGATTCAGTCGCATTTTGTGGAAGATGTGTCCTCTGAGTTAAAACTTATACCTACATAAATCATAAGCCAACTCCATTCGTAATGGTATGTACTGTAGCAACTCCGCATTGCCCCCTTCCTGCTGAATGAATGAGTCAGGCACCTTTTTATTAAACCTATAAAGCTCTACCCAAAGCATGTTGAATCATTCAACTTCAGCACTCGTACTAAAAATGAAGGATTTTGTTTCAAATGTTTAACCAGTATAATTCACGCAAATGATATGTGGGGGAGAGGGAGGAACAGAAACTGTGGACTCTTTATAATGTTAGATATAGAAAATGTAGTTCATTTAACCTTTTTTTTTTTTTTAATGTGTGATAAGATGGATGAATGTGTAGAACTGAATCTATGTTAAATTAAAACATGAATATACTTCAGTGCCAACAGTAGACAGAACTATGTCATCTCAATTCTGGCTCTTTATATCATTTGCCATGCAATTCTCTCTTTTTTTGTAATGTTATACTGCTTTTCAGTACAGAAAAGATAGGAGTATGCTCCAGTTACTTTCATATAGCAAAATATTAAAATATATAAATTGATAAGCAGATTTCAATGAAAAACAATAGAGAATGCAGGTAGATCAATTACTAAAAGAAGGAAGACCAGTTAAGAGATACTGTAGTCCAAAGAAAGGCGTGACCGGCACCACTAAAGGCCACTTATTAGCAATAGAGCCTTGGGTTGTTGTTTTTTTAGGTCATTCTAGAGGGGAGAGCAATGAAACTATAGAATACTGGTATCACAAAGAAAATGTAATACTTTTACAACAGTAACTATTACTTACATTAGCAAGTAGGTGATTGGATGTTGTACATTTTTGTACTAAATTATTCTAATATGTATTTTGTAGATGTTAAATAAAATTACTCACAGGTTATTTGATGGCACTTTTTTAGAAAACCTATATATCATTCTATTTATTGTGTGAAAATGCCTCCATGTATTTGGCCCTAACCTAGTACAGAATCCTTTAGTTCTAACCTACTCTAATCATAATGGGTGTAATTATAGTTAATTGTTCACATGCAAATTCACAAAACCCAAATTATTTATTTGGATTTTAAATTAAGACTGTGATATGCAGCTAAAGATGAAATAAACTTTAGTATTCACACTAAACTGACATCCTTTCTGCCATTTAATGTAAAGATTTTGTTCTCCGTTTTAAAAAACAAACAAACCACAAAGCAGCAGTCATTGTTTTGGACTGGATTAAATTAACTATTTCAGTTATTCCCCAGCAATCTGTCTTTTGAATACAAAAGTGTATCTGCCTTTTTAACACACCCAGCAAATCGCTTACAAGACCTTTAAACTAGCAGGGTGAGAACAAAAACATTCTCCAAATTCTTGGAAGAATATCTTGCTGGATCACCAGGTTATCAGATGTGTGACTGTATGATAGCTGAGTAATAATCACTTGTATTAATAATTAATGTGTAAGATATCACAGGTGAGGAAAGCCTTTTCAAAGTTTTTTTTTTATGTTATTTTAAGACAATACAGTTCATTACAGATAAATGTACATGCATATTAATATATAGCCTAACGAGTAATGTAGGGTTCCATACAGGTAGATGTAAGCCTTCTTGAGGAACATACCAACACCATCATACTTGATCTTTATGAAATTAGCAAGGCGGCCACATTTTCTTTCATTGAACATGGCTATACTTTAGCTTTTGGTCTCATCAATACTGTGTGTCTAAAACATGGCTCAATTATGCTTACATGCTAAAAACATTTTAAGGTACTTGCTGTAGTACATTTATCATCAGTTCATATTCTATTAAGCCCCAATAACATTACATTGATTCACTTAGCAGACTCTTATCCAAAGCAATGTATATAAATTTATATTCCTGCCAGTCCACATTAGGAAGCTACTCAAGTTTAGCAACATGAGAGAAAACTGTTCTACATCTGTTTCCCATAATATTGAAAAAAAAATACATTTGATGTAAAAGTTATTGCTGTGGACTCTCCACACACACACACACACCCCTGTGGATTCTTTAAGCATGTGATCATCCACCACAGTGAATACAGAAAAAGAATGAAAAGAAAAGACTTCCAAAGGAGGAAGAGTCCTCCCAGTTACTACTCAGCCCCCCACGACCACCCACTACATTATCCAAACTTTGTGAGCTAATGATTAAATCCTTTACTTCCCAGGTTCTCATTCAGTTATTCAACCACATTATAGTAAATTACTATGGCTATTTAAGAGTAACTAAGTTAGTCCTAACTAATAAGATAGGTGTTCAGTTATGGAAGTATGGCAGTATATGTCTGGACCCATAGACAGGTCACAGGAGGTTAAGAGTTAAGGACATAAGTATACAATTTCTAGACAAGATTATACCATTTGTCTAACATGCATATAAATTATATATGTCACAAATACAACTTTGCAATTCATCCTAAGGAAGGAGGTATGGTGTAGCATGTTAGGGTCATCAACAAAGCATAAAAGATCTTGTAGGTAAAGTGGTTTTTGAATAAGACATTAAAACCTGATTTATGGAAGTCTCCACAATCAAACTATGAAAAAACATGAACATTGTATACAAGTGGGATGAACAGAAAGTGCTGCAATTAGCACCTTTGCATACAACACATTCTGAAATAAAAGGCTTTAGGCATGTCAAGAAATTGGCACACAATCACGTGAGAACAAACATGAATTACTAGTTTGGGTTGAACATTTTCATACAAACATCCTTCTGGTTCCTGTGAGTCAGGTGTGAATTTTTTATTTTTATTTTAAATGAGCAAAAGCAGGAGAAGTCCTTCAGAGGCATAAAGCTCGTGAGTTTGACCAACAGCAAATGGATAAGAGCTAGCTCATGTATTTGGGCCATAAAAAGATAAGAGGAATAAATGATTAGACAAAAGGCACGTTGAAGAAGGTCTACTTCTAAGAGAAGACTGTGTTGCGTTGGTTAGAGTCACCCACTTTTTCGAAGAATATAAAATCCTACGAAGACAAAAGAGAAAAGTCAAAGCCTGCATTGTGTACATGTAGATCACTACCACCAAAATGTTTGTGTGAATTCTGAACACACAGCATGCTCTCAATCATCTCATGTTAACACGATTATGAAACTCACAATAAGGAAGCAAGCTCCCAACAGGACAGCTTTCATTTTCACATCCATGTTCAAGGGAAACTGGATGCCGAAGTTGTCTGCATCAGTGAACGCCTCCTTTAATAATCCACTCCACTGCTTACTGATTCGACCAATAGGCTTTCCTCCATCCTTGCCTTTCAGCTGAGGGAAAATCATGCATAGGAATGGGAAACAGTACAAGTCAAGCTTTATTTAACACTGTAACTGGATGAACAGGCTGCAACACTTCTGGAAGTGCTTACTGTTTAATCCAGTAAAGTATAAGAAAATAAGTACAACAATGACCTAATTCATGGTCACTAAGATTTAGTCATCAAGTTACTGTCAGCTCTGTCTACACAACAATGCATTTCCTCATCTTTATAAATACAGAAGAACTTAACTGCAAAAGTACTGTAGATTCAACTTTAAAATGCTAACATTCTCCTAACTTACCTCAAAGTTGACATCCCCACAGCAGTTGCAGGCTAAGCAGGGGCCCTCCAGTTTCATCAGAGTCTCTTTGTTGGCACCCTTAATGGAGAATTTGGGGTAACAGGGATGCCAGTCTTGGGTCACATAGCCGATGGTGGTGCCAGGTGGTGCCTGCACTTCAAGCTTAAGAAAGAAAAGAAAAAAAAAGGAGGGGGGGGGACACACACACACACACACGATACACCACATTCATATTAATCACCACCACACATGACATGTAAACACTGGAACTTAACTAGGTCACAATCACATGGCAAGAGACACAATTAAAGTGATTAGACAGGTTTTTAAAACTATAGGCCTCAGAATCATACACCATACTAAATCCTTCATCCACCTATATTGTCAATCTTCTTAACGGAATTTTCCTGCTGAAAAATCATTAACCCCCGCGCATTTTGAATTTACAAGGCAAATGCTAAATGTGTGGCATTTGCACTCCGATTGAATAAGTAACTGATTCTAGCAGATTTTAAATTAGTATTTATTTCTTTCAGTATTCATTTATTTCATACTAATGACTGCATTGCTATGAAAATTAAAATCTGTCAAAGTTATCCATCAAGAACCAGCTAGATCAGATCAACTAGACTAACAGATAGTAGGCTACATGAAGGTAGCATCCCAATCGATTCATCTGAAGTAATAGCTATTAAAATCATTCATATTACAAGTTATGCATAGTTTTGATTTGTACAGACAATCAGTCCTTGATAATGGGACACTGTGCACTATATTCAATACAGTAACTAGATCATCCTCTGAAAAGCTTGTTGTGCAAACAAAAAAACAAAACAAAAAGCCAATCAGATTGCAGTCTTCATGATTCTGAAGCTTCTGGCCAGTACAGTGTACAGAAGATTAAAGCAGTTATACATCCTAAAACCCATCTGAACAGCCCTCACACTTACCTCTTGCATGCAGCAGGGGCACCAGCAGGAGGCACAGCGAAAAGGGCGAATCAGCCGTATGACCTCACGGTCAGAGTTGTCTTTAATCTTCATGTCAAAGCTCCTCAGTGCACCACAGCAGTTCCGTGTGCAGCAGTCGTTCTTCTCTTTGGCCTTGTAGATCTTTTGGCCCAAGCTGTTCTTAATCTCATATTGATTGTTGGTCTCAAAGCTAATGAATGCTGAAGGCAAATTGAACAGGCAAGGAGCAAATTAAGCAATTCTAAATAATTACACAAACACTCGAGTAATAAGCCTGCTTCAGTCATTATTATTTGATAATTCTATTCAAGCACTCCATGGCAGTACTTTTCCACTGGCTTATCCTGAATAATTTCTCTGAAAGAATATCCTGACTCAGCTCACATTGTTGTTAATGTAAATAGTCATGCCAAGGCTGGTATAAACAAAAACTCACCTTCCAACAACTCAACTTTCTGGTGAATGAGGACCTGGTCAATCTGAAATTTTAAAGTGACCATGCTTGGTTATCAAGTGAACCCATGGAAGCAAGAAGATAATAAATAAAAGAAAGCAGAACTACCTGTGTTAAATATTCCAGACCTGGTGGTACTCCTACTGGCACTGATAAAGGTGTTTGAGCAGAAGAGCCAGAATATGGATCACCACCTAAAAAGCACAAATATATAATTGACTTGCTAACAATGTTAACTACACTTATAGTTGGAGAAAATTCCACCCTAAATGGCTATGTTTAGCCCTTAAGAGATCCCATTTAGAATCTTATGACCGAGGGTTTCCCTTTGAGAAAGGTCTGCAAGTAGAACCAGATTGGTCAGTAAAGCACATTTAACTATTCAAGTACCCTTCAGGTGCATAATAAAAGTAGGGCTTTTAAAAGTGACCAATCTTACTTCACAAACCATCACACTTCCAGTCTACTGATTTTCTAGCATTTATCTAGAATAGTACATTGTGATCACATGTATTATCACATCAATCCAAAGAAAAATAAGAACACAAAAGTGATTATTTTCTCTTGATATTTGCCTCCATATGCAGTCATCTGGTTTGGTTGCTGTGGTGGGCCACCTGGGCCTGGCTGGTTTATGACAGGCTGATTTGGGCTGGGTTGGTAGCCCATATAGAATCCTGCAGGTGGGGCAGCAGGATCAAGCTCCCCATAACCCCCTACTGGGTAGGGGGCCACAGACCCACCCATTTGGGTCATGGGGTATGGAGGCTGTGGGGAAGGATAACCTGATCAACAAAAAGAAGAAATAAATATGATAATTCATTCCAGGAAACGCAGCAAAAGCAAACCAAACCAAACTGTTCTGTAATGCTACAAGTTACCAAGTTATAAAGGAGAATGTAGGAGTGGCTTTCTTAATTTCCTGTACAGATTTCAACACTTGTAAAACATGCATTATATTCTGTGACAGAACTGACGGATTAGATTTTGATAATCAACTTGACTCAACCCATTTTAAAAACCACTGTCATCAAGTAACATTTCTTCCTGTAGGCTTGTATGTTTAAATGGACGCGATTCTCATGTTTTTGAACTTACATAACGGGACAACTTGTCCACCTTATGGTGTCCTGGAAACAATGAGTGTTAACCTACATGGAAAATGTTTCCATTACTTGGGTACACATTTTCCACCAAGTTGTAATGAACGCACATGTCCTGTGATCACCTTTCTAATGACATAGGGTGTTTGCAATTGCTCTTGGAGACTAATGCTTCTGATTTATTCTTGCAAGTCTGACTTATTTTTGTGAGAGAGACAATTAGACCTGGTGCCTGGCCACAAATGAATCATCTGCCCCATTTAACCAAATTTAATTGGAATTCTTTCACAAACTCTACAAAGTCCAAATGTGGTTCACTTAAGAAATTCTTAATGCATGAATGGAAGTTTACATTCATTTCTCTAGGTCCTTTACACAGAATCCTACAAAAACCTGACAGCCATGGGCTGCATGATCACAAATACAGTCACATCAGGTTACACCACTTCCCTGAGAAGAGCACAATAGCTACAAACATGAGTCCTAATGGGATTTGAGAAGTCACTTGACTGTCCCTGCAACAGCAGAATGCAGCCATGTTGGACTAGACATAAGACTGGTGACAGACTGAGCAAGACAAAGCTGTATTGTTTGCTCAAGCTGCTCTTTTATTAAAAAAAATTAAAAATTGTGGTTTGTATTGATTTAAATATATACTAAGTAGGTATGGTGGATCATAGCATTTTCCGTGAGAAGAAAAAAAAATCAGCATTTGGATACTTGGATTCAATTTATTAAAAAAAAAAAAAAAAACACTAGGTGTTTGGAACACTAGGATTATAAAGTGCTCCCCAAATTATCTTTACGGCAGCGGCTCCACAAAATTGCTTTCTTACAAAAGGTCTTGAGATAAGCAACCAAAATGAGTGATTAGTGATAATCCTTAAATCATTAAGGAGTGACTTATGACTATAAAGAAGACTGCTTTAAGTGATCATAGTGGCGTTTCACATTTACACGATGCTGAACAGCCGAGACAATACTTGTAGAATCACACTTCTGTCAGACCTGCTCTAACGTATCTGGATGAGATAATATATAAGAGAATTAAGCAAGACCCTCAGCAGCCCTATTACCCAAACTAAGATACATCATACAACTCATTAGCATGAGGTTGTGTTGGGAAATGTTTCTTTAGAGTAAATGAAGCAGAGACAAGAAAGGCTGACGGAGGAAAGGTGAAGCTGAAGCTGTTATTTGCTTTAATCCTTACAGGTTGCATTACAAAATTGTTGGAATTTTGACTTAAGATGTCAAAAGTTGGAAGACTTCAAATGTTCCTGCAAATATACAAATTAAAAAATAAATAAATAAAAAAAGGGGGATTTGTGCTGCTTCCACACCCCCACATGGATAAAATCAATATTATTTTAATCAATGCACACTCATAGCAGTAAGTCCTCAAGGTTGTGGCATTAAGCCATGTTGACATAGGAGTAATGCAATGTCTTCAGGACACTTTCCAAAAGGTCTATTCACTCTGTTTTGGCATGGCACAAAACATACATATAGATGCTTATTGTTGAAAACGCAGACAAAGTCAAACGTTACACGTGAACGAAATGTGAAATCAAATGTTCGATTCTGCAATAAGAGTGATTTGGAAACGTAAAGAAAGAATATTACATTAGACCAGTGTTTCTCAAATCCAGTCCTCAAGCCCCCCTCCAAGAATGTTTTAGATGTCTCCCTATTTAACACACTAACAAGTTGAGGAGTTGAACCAGGTGTGTTAAATAGGGAGACATCTAAAACATTCTGGGAGGGGGGGCTTGAGGACTGGATTTGAGAAACACTGGATTAGACCATTATAGAATATTATGAACCAAGAGAACATGGATATGCAACTAGCCCTGTCAGATCACCACAAAGCCAGTGCACACACTAAATTTGAATGAAAAGGTTTTGAATTTAAAAGGTCACATGCCATGTGATGTAATACAGTCTAGGAAATTACATGTTCTCGCGCCAATTCTTTGGCGCCTAAATGTTTTCCCAGCCCTAATTCACAGGGAGAATTTACCTGGAGCAGACATATTGCAGCAAGATGTGTAAATGCACCTGACTTCTTCTCCTATTAGTGATTGGTGTCTGCAAGAAAGAAGTGGCATTTGTTAATGAACAAAAGGCAAACTATGAGGAGAAACTTTAAAAACAAAAATAAAATAAAAATAAATAATCCAACCCCACCCAACACACACCCTCTAGTTTATTGTTTGAAATAGGCTAGTTTAGACTAGTCAGCCAGGTGATGGCATGCTCAGGGTGTTTCACTAACAATCTCAAACTGTTGACGCCACCACCAATTCAAGTCTGGCTATAGTAGGCTCACACCTGTGCACATGTTGCATGAGAACTGCAATAACAGTGCAAGTAAAAGAATGCATGAAAAGGGCAACGTTTTTTCTTTCTCCTAGCAAGCAGGAACTACTCACTAAACTCTACAACATGTGCAGAGAATGTACAAGAAAGGAAGCCAACCAAGTATTAATGCTTTAAAATTCCTTATGGGCAAAAGTAATAGCTTTTTAAAAAATAAATAAATAAATAAATAAAAAAAACTCTGCTTTTAAGTAGGCTATGATCAATTCGCAAATTATTTTTAATTAGACCAAAATCAGTTGGTATGATCAAATATTCCAATAAAGTTGGCATTAGAAGCAGCATGAGCAGGGAGAAGCACACAGGATAGTGTTAAATATAACTAGGCCTATATTTATACATAAATAAATAAAAAATGTAATTAACTAATTATAGGTGTAATAAGCCTAATTGTTTGCTTTTATGTACTAGATAAACCTTCCCTATGCACTCATGAGAAATAATCACATAAGGCCTACATAAAACAGTAGTGTAAATAGGATAACATGGTTAAAGAATAGCATGGCTAGATAAAATGGCGATTAATGTATCGTGTAGATCAGTGGAATTAGCGCTCGCAATCAGCTTCAGAGGTGAATTTTTAAATAATAGGGATGACCCTGTCCCAAAAGTCAGGAACCTGAACACTAGGCACCAAGCCACAGCTCATCAGCCCTGGAGTCTCCACTGTCCTATACACATTAGTGTTAATGCAGTTCCTAATTTATCCGCTAGAGGCGCCATTTCCCTGTCTCACTAGCGCACACAGGTTATTATATACATAGCTTAATAGAGGCGAACATTGCACAACCCTCTGAAAACAAAATGTCCGTCATCGAAACTTGAGGTGAATTTTGATTTCAGAGTGTTGCATATTCGGCGGGGGGGAACCCCATTTGTTTAATTGGCTCGCGCGGTGCCCCCGAACCCCCCCCCAAAAAAGTGTTATAATCTACAGGCACTGTGAAGGCGATCATTGTTTGAGAGAGAGAGTTATATATATATATACACACACACACACCAGATAAACGACGTAATACCAGCAACAGTCTTCACCGTTGAGGTGAATGGTGCTGCCGATGAGCCCAGTACAAAAGACCAACGACCGGTTCCAGCAATTTATAGCATGTAAAGTATTAATAACCTGTATTGCTTAACTGAATGATACAATGTGACTGTAGGTACAGATAGGCCAGTCGGTGATAGCAGTTTACATTTATTCATGTAGCAGACGCTTTTATCCAAAGCGACTTACAAATAAGCAAAGTTTGAGTAAACATAAAGTGAATAAGAAATAAAATTGAAGATTTGCTGAAGAAACCATTTTATCGACTCGTGTCTCTTGGTGAATGTCCTCCTGCATGTTCAGCTGTGGGTGTGTGGCGGTGTATCTGTGCAGTACAGAGGGCACGCACCGCCTGCTCAGATAACTCATTGGAACACCGCGAAGGCGTCCTATTATTTAATAAGCATGCAGTTAAAAAAAAAGAAAAGAAAAAAAAGCGAAGTAAAAGCAAATAAGTCTCAGACAAAATATGAGTAAAAAAAGCAAAACGAAAATCCCCATACACGTTTTAAACCAAGTCTAAATTAGACACGTATTGTTTCCCCTAATGCCACTGAAAGCACTAGAATACATGCTGAAGAGGCGTTCAAGTCTACTTTTGATTAGACTAAGAAGGCACAGCGCGGTTTACCTCGAATTTACTCAACGCAGTCGAATATAACCCAGCAGCCTATTCCAATATAACGAGGGGAGTTTTTCCTGGAAAAGCAGACCTCCCCCGAGGACATCACTGACGGAACATTCCGCCTCTACATACTACCAACACGTCTGTTTTTGTTCAAACGCGCGCTTAAAGAAAGTGCAAAACTGATCCAATCCAGTCTTACCTCTTGGAAAATGACCCCAGTAATAGAACGAGGAAGTTTTTCTGCGTCAAACTTCAGAACTGCTGCGGATGTGATCACGAAAACACGAAGCTGCTCCCTTGATTTGTGTAGTCGGTTGGACTTCAGCTTGACCGATGAACACTCCGCCCGAACATGATATTTTTCCCTACACGCCCTTCCCTCATAGACTACTCCTCCAGTTCTTACGCGTTTTAGGGGAGAAAAGTCACCGGACTTCAATTAACCAACTACCGGAAACAGCAACAACGACAAGGAAACATCAGCCTCTGTTTACCCTATGATCAATAAACGAATTAATTAACGCGCCTCACCGTCTGCGCTTTTAGTTGTAGTCGCTTAATAGTATAATTTTAAAATACATCTCATTTAAATGTGCCTATCACGATAAAAATAAAAATAAAAATATGGATATCATCCGGGTTTGACAGTCCTTTATAACGAAGTTGTCAGACGTAATTGGTGTGAAAGTGCGCCATCTTCAGGGCGTGGTATGTTGCTCTTGGTGAGAGAGCCATAAACACACAGGCGCGCGCGCCTCCAGCTACGTTTAAACTGAACCTCAGTAACTAAAACGGAACCCTTTTGCTATTTTAGGTTTTAGGTGGGTGTTGTGTTTTTCTTCCCAAGCTAAAATCAAGCTTATTAGAGAAGAGAACGAGTGTGTGTTAAATTGTCTAACGTGTTGGGGGTGGAGAGTGTAAGGTGGTATTTTCACTGTGAGGATATGGCGTAGTCTATCTATAGGCCTAAGTCAAATCTATTGGATGACTTCTGGTGCATAATTTATATAAAACTCAAATGTTTGTCTGCGTGATATGAAAGTCCATTTTTAATGATAACGTTGCTGGTATGATGTCTTGACTAGCGTTATTTCCCTATGATAAGTTAAATCCACCCAATTTATTTTGTATACCAAGGGTGTCCAATCTAATCCGCAAAGTGCCAGCGTGGGTGAAGTTTTCCATTTCAACAAAGCAGAGCCACACCTGATAAGACCTGTTTAGTCAGTTTATCTTGACTTTCAATAGACTCAGGTGTGGCTTCTGCTGTTTTGGAATGAAAACCTGCACCCATGCTGACCCTCTCCGGATAAGACTGGACACCACTGGTATATACACTATACGGAATAAGTATGTGGACACCTGACCCTCACACCTATACAGACCATGGTATACAATCTTTAAAGTCACTGATCTGTTCCTGAACCATCCCTCAAGCTTTGAGATGAAGTTGTTAGGGAATAAATAACATAGGAGCACTGGAAAAACCATTATAACTAAGTGGGGGAAAATAGCACAACCTAGACACGACCAAGATCAGGTGATTTCCAAATTAAGTGAACTGGCGAGAAAGACAATTGTCAGAGTCCAAGAGGCCAGCTGGAACTGGAAATCTTGTTGACATCAAGGGCAACAAGACGGACGGAGCCAAATACAAGCAAATTCTTGAGGAGGACCTATTCCAATCAGAAATCTCCATTTAGAGCAAACATATACACTAATTATCCCTTTTATTAGGAAACCTTTCCACCTTCACATTCATGCCGTTATCTAATCAACCAATCATGTGGCAGCAGGGCAATGCAAAAAACTAAAACAAAATCATACAGATACAGATTAATATTCACGTCAAACTTTAGAATGGTCTCTGTGACTTTAACCATAACATGGTTGTTGGTGCCAGATGGGCTGGTTTGAGTATTTCAGAATCTGCTGATTTCTTGGGATTTTCACACACAACAGTCTCTAGAACAGAGATGCCCAAACTAGGGCCCGCCATATGTGAGAAGGGGGGGATGGGGGACAAATGTAATTGACGCTGAGCTTCATTTCTAATTTAACATAACATTTATTTTATTTTACTTTTGAGCTACAAAAATGTTAATTGAAATTAAATGTAGAGAATATACTGTAAGTGAATTTGACTTTTATTTAATGTACATGCGTACTTCAAGGTCAGCGTGCTCTGCGACTGTCAACAAACAGGTAATAATGGAGAGATCCAGGCAATGGCACACAGACGAGGAAATTTAAAAAAAAGTTTGGCAAGATGATTTTTTATTTACTGAAATCAATTCAAAGGCAATATGTCTAGTTTGCAAATCTGCTGATTTCTTGAGATTTTCACACACAGAACAGTCTCTAGACTCTAGATTAGAGTCTAGAGTTTACACAGAGTGGTGCAAACAACAACAAAAAACAAAACATAATGTGAGCGAAGGGTCAGCAGGCTGAAACACCTTGTAGATGAGAGAGCTCAACGGAGAATGACCAAGCTGGTTTGAGCTGACAGGAAGTCTATAGTAACTCAAATAAGCATGCTTTACAACCATGCTGAGCAGAACAGCATCTTACAACCCACAACACATCAAACACTGAGGCTGATGGTCTACAACAGCAGAAGACCACATCAGGTTCCCTTCTGTCAGCCAAGAACATGAATCTGAGGTGATCTTGGGAACAGACTCCCCGAAAGTGTACAGGTGAAGTCTGCAAAGACCAGGTGATTTTTCTCCCCCACTAATTTTCAACTGTCCAGTTTTGATGATGTGTGCCCATTGCACTGCTGGCTAATTAGATAACTGCATGAATGTGCAGGTGAATAGGTGTTCCTAATAAAGTGGACAGCATGAGTATGTTCCAACAGGACAATGAGCCAAAGCACAGGGCAAAAACTACAAAGGAATAGCTCAGGAAAAAAGAAGGTGTAGAGAAAATGGCTTTGAGTATGACCTGAAAAGTGCTGTCCACAGAGGTTCTCCCTCTCTCCTTCTGTCGAGCCCCACACGATTTTATGGAGATACTAGAGATCCTGATCCTTTCTGCTCTCGTCTACTCCAATTCCAGATTGCTGGGACTACGGCTGCTTCTAAGGCTAAACAGACTTCATATGAATCCATAATGAACTTTTTCCACACTCTGTTGTTACCCAGATGAGGATGGGTTCCCTTCTGAGTCTGCTTCCTCATAAGGTTTCTTCTTCTTAACATCTTAGGGAGTTTTTCCTTGCCACAGTCGCCACCGGGTTTCTCAGTTGGGATAAATTCACACTTTTAATATCTGTAAACTGCATTGATATTTCTGTAAAGCTGCTTTGAGACAATGTCTATTGGAAAAAGCGCTATACAAATAAAATGGATTTGAATCGAATTTAACTGAATTCTCCATCTTACTCTGTTCAGGACTTTGGTCAGCTTTGCTGTGCTAAATGTGCTATATAAATACAATTTACTTACTTACTTACTTACTTACTATCTAACTTGGGACAGTTTTACAAAATTTTCATTAAGGAATGAGCGAAAATGCCAAAATCAGAGACACATCAAAGACAACTCAACTCTATAATTGATGCAAAAGGGAGTGAATACTTATTAATTAATTAGTGCCCCCCCCCCCCAGCTCTAAGGACATCTAAAATTTTATTTGATTTGATTTAATTAGATTTCTGTAGAGACCAAATTAAAAGGAGCAGAAAAAAATCCAATTATCCATCCATCCATACTCTACCGCTTACTTCTTTTTCAGAAGTTTTTTTTTTAAGTTTTTACTTAAATCTGTTGTTGATGATGATGATTACAGCTTGCTTACATACTCTTATTCTGCAGCGTAAATGATTGCTTAAAGTGAAATCCGGAAGCAACCTTCATCAATTAAATGTGTATAAATATACAAATAACTTTATTAAGAACATAAACGTATATGTACTTTATAAGTGTATATTACGACAGATAATCGGAAATTAAACTTAATGGCCCACTTCTCCAATTCATCAGTTTCTGTCTGTATACTTCTTGTTACACGTGGGATATTACGCCCTTTTTTCCATATTGCGCCATCATCAGCATATAATGATCTCCCCAGTATCTATTTTGAGTCGACCGAATACATCATTTAACATTATAATGAATAGTACTGAACTATAGACTCTACCCTGTGGGGTACTAGTGTCTATTGAATATGTTTTAGAGTATGTTGTTCCTATTCTAACCTGCATTGTACGTCCAAATTAAACATCCATAATCCAATTATACATTCTCCCCCCTGCTGGGCCGGCCAGTCCATTAAGCGTCACAGGCAGCCGTCTAGGGCGTCACCATATTTGGGGCGCCGCCGCTGTCTCTTATTACCAAAGAACAGTTTGTTTGGTCAAATCGGTTTGTTGGTGCCCTCTAATGCCGATGTGAATAAACGGCAGTGTGTGTGTGTGTGTGTGTGTGTGTGTGTGTGTGTGTGTGTGTGTGTGTGTGTGTGTGTGTTTAATTACTTTTTTTTTTATTATTATTATTGAAGTAAATAAAATATTGAGTATGAGAAATGAGTGTTGTATTTTTTAGTCCTTGTTAATTAGATTCGTCCTTCCAGTCCAGTACTCCTTAGAAAATCGATCAAATATTATTTCCTTCCTTGATCATTATTTCCACATGCTATGATACTTTTACTATTGCACTCTCCTACACCCATTCTCCTTAGCTGTTCCTCCATCTCTTCCTCATCTTTCTTGTGTATCTTCTCCATGATATAAAGATGTGTTTAACGGTCTCCTGACATTCATCGCATAAACCTGTAGGATGTTTTCCTATGATGTGTAGTTTTATTTAGCTTGCAATGACCTATCCTTAGTCTACTTATTAAAACTGTTTTATTTTCTTTTATTTCCCCTCTCTCTTACCATACCTACTTTATTTTGTAACCATGTACAGATGTCTCCCTTTATTTTCATGATTCCACTCATGTTGCCATTTTTCCATTATCCTTTTCCATACTAATTCTTCCCTTCTGACTTTGATAACTTAATTTGCACGTCAACATGTCCTTTTTTTTGCTGCCTCTTTTGCCAATCTATCAGCTTTCCAATTTCCATGTATTATCTGTGACACTTCTCCATAGTCTGCATACTCTTGAGTTTGTAAACAAAACCCCATACAATAAATCGTGACGATTTCGAGTTATTCCATACTTAATACTCATAAGCGCTGATACAGAGTGGCTACATATTAAAATGTTGTTGTTTTTTTTAATCCCTGGTCTGTTCAATCCATTCTAATGCTATTAACATAGCACATATATCAACTGTATATACATGTAAGCTGTCTGATGTTCTTTTATTGACTCCCATTTCATATCTAGGGAAAAGTCGCGCTTTCCAAAAGCACGTCGTATCTGACACCACTCTCCACACTAGCGTTCGACTTAACGCGGAAGTGAGAACTCTAAACACGGCATTGCGTCATTTCCGACCTCGGCGCTTGTTTGAGGGGAAAGAAAGATGGACGAATCCACGAAAACGTGTCTCATGTTTGCTCTCTCCGAGCACAGGAAGCTGATGGACAGATTCCTTGTCCACATTAATGAAGAGATGGAAGAACAAAAAAAGCGCACAAGGTGCTGCTTTTGTCATGTGCTTTTGTCTATGATAATGCGTTAGTTGTCTGTGAGTGAACCGAGTAGTGTTTAACAACACATCGGCCATTATTTAGCTATAATACATACATTTATCTAGTCGAAACATGCATTAATGTTAGAAATGTTTTTCTCCGTGAAATCTGACTGTTTATAATTTAGAATAATTCGCCATGGGAATTATTCACTATGGCAGAGATATCTTAAAAGACCAATTTAGTTGCTGCTTGTAGAACCTCCTTCTGTATTTCTTCAATTTATAGTAGCAAGTGTATTTGACTTTTCAATTGTGGTACTAATTCGTATCATTCCAAAATTTATACGTAATATAAAATTCAATGATGAAGGCAAAACACTGAAGTATTCGGAAGGTCTGTATGTTACAATGCACTACTGAAGAACTACATACAAACATGTACATATTTCATAAAGTATAGAAATGTGTTTGCAATAATAATAAAGTAATTTTGGCAATATTTGAAAGATTTCTTTCCTCCTCAGGATAGCGACAGCCGCTATGCTTCGCTCGCCGCATAGAGTGACCCTGAAAACTGGGACAAAATGGGAAGTCATGCCGAACACGGATGACGACACTTTTTTTCATCCTTTCCGAGTCACCAAAAGACAGTTTGACTTTCTCCTGATGGTGCTGCAGCAGCAGGGACTGAAAAGGCAAAAAGCCAGAGGTCAGCCGACCGTACCTATAAGAATGAAGGTCTTGATGTTTCTGTGGTACATGGCAAACCAGAACGGCTTCAGAGACATCTCGGACAAATTTGATGTCTCTGAGTCAACAGCACATAAGTCTGTTTTGGAAGTGCTTGCCATTTTTTCCACTCTAGGGCCATCCTTCATCTCCTGGCCAAATGCAGGTAGGAAAAAAGCGTCCTCGGCAGCTTTCCACAAGCTGTGTGGTCTCCAGGGAATCATCGGTGCAATTGATGGGTGCCATATCAAGATAAATCGACCAAACATAAGAGGAGGAGACTACATGAACAGTCAGTCATTTTATTCTGTCCTCCTTCAGGGGATTGTTGATGAGAGAGGGCGATTTATTGACATATTTGTTGGACCACCAGGCAAAGTTGATGATGCCAGATTGTTGAGGGCCTCCAACTTTTATGCAGACTGGCAGGAGAAAATGGTTGAATACAGTTTGCTCGGAGACAGTGCCTACACTAGACAAGCTGACCCATTTATCATCATGCCGAAGTGTGATAATGGGGACCTTTCTGAAGATGACCAGCTCCAAAACTCCAGAATCAGCACTGGAAGGGTTGTCATAGACCAAGCATTTGGAAGGATGAAGTGCAAGTGGAGACGGATGAGAGACTTGCAGAATACCCGCCTTGAAAATGTGGTGATGATTATTATGGCAGGCTGTTTCCTCCACAACATGTGTATAGGTGATAATGAAATGTGTGAGGAGCACCCACAAGGCTGTCCAAGGCAGGCAGATGATAATGTTTAAGCCTGGTTTACATTTGTATCATCTGTTTATTTAATGCTCAGATGATACTGCAACTAAAAGTAAACATATGTAAATGTCTGGATTTGCCTGCCACATTCATTTGATTTATTTATTATATGATTTTCCCCTTGCTGCAATGACGTTTCTACCTGATGGGTAACTCAATAAATCAGGCTTGTGTCTGTTAATTTTGGTTCCTTGAATGAAGCTAATTGTAAACCTTGCTGCATTACTATGTCAACATTTGCTTTTAGACAATCCTGCTCCATGTCGTTAATTCTGAAGCTTTAGCTTTGCTTAATGAACTCTATTGGTCATGCCTTGTGCTCAGGAACAGTTGTTCGCCATAGTGCAGGCAAAGCATTGAGAGTACAGTATGTGTATATACCTTGAGTATGTGATGAAACAAAACCCCCAGTATCGTACATGTGAAGGAAAAATGCTTCTATCATTTGTAAAGAGCAACAGCTTACCCTTTTGTCAAGAATGACATGGTTGGTAATGATGTATCCCAGATTTCACTGGCTTTGTTCTTTTGATTCATCCTCAGTGACAGGTTTAAAACATTATTTATTTGCAGCATTCTTATTCATGGCATCAATAAATCACATTTCAATAGTCAGAATTAAATAAAAAAAACCTTCTCAATCCATCATCAATATATCCTAATTGTATTTAGACACAGTGGACTGAGTAAAATTAACTACACAATAAGATGTTGGCCTGAGGAACATGTCTTGCGATTCTTTTACATTTCATTTCTTAGAAAAATAACAGTTTAGGAAAATCTTCAATATTGTCCTAATATTGAAGATTTTATATATTCTAATTTAGAATTAAGTATTTTCTACAGGTAGCTTAACGAGTTTAACAAGAAAAAAATTCTGTCTCAAATTCTATAAGCACATATGCAAAGTAAAAATCTGGCCTTAAATGAATCCAAGTAGCTCAGGTATGTGATTTTTTTTTTTTGTCGGTCTAGTATTTGTACTTTATTGATTTGTATTGAGCATGTTAATTTTTACTATGGAAATAATTTCAACTCTTGTATTATTTATTCATTATGTTCTTAAGCATTTATTAGCTGCAGAGAGGATAATTATTTAACATTAACATGGGCTCACTTCATACAGGCTAGAGATCACAAAACATTTCAAAGAGTGCTATAAGAGTCGTCACGCCTAGGAAGGAGGTTTTAGCACTTACTGTTCCATCACCGTGAAGTTAGTGGGTTTTTTGAAGGGGGATTTGTGTTAAATAACCGAAATAAGGTCTGTGGTTAACACAAGCTCAAGATATTTGCACGTTGTATTTTACGACATAACACGCATCGGTAATACCCCACTGGTGATTATGTTAATAAAAATTATGCTTTTTACGTGTCTTGAAAAAGGAGATTGCTAACAAGTGGTTAAATGACACTACAGAGGTTGTCGGGGACATTAAATGTCATCACGCCAAACCAGAAAACTCCTCTACTACAGCTTTGTTGTGTTTATACTCGCACTCATGCAAACTATTCCAACTCAAACATTACAACTTGTAGATTTATCAGTTTATAGTATTTTCCAATTGTGTTTCCCCAATTTGTAGTGCTATAAAGCTTTGTGGCTGTGACCGTTTTTTAAAAATGATTTCTGGCGATTGTATTTAGACTTCAAAATTCATAAAAGCTGTGTTTGTTTGTGAAGATTATCTGGAACAAAATGTGCAAGAATTCTAAACTTTTGTTGGTCACAGAGCAGTAATCCAAAAGCCAATGGAAAAATCCTAATGGCTTTTTGTCGAGGAAACCAGTGTGATGCTAACTTCCGGGTTGTCCTACAAAAATACATGTTTTGCTGCACTCTACCCAGGAATCATCCTCAAAGCGAACACAATGCACCCAAAATTTTGTAAACGTAAAACATTTACTTCTTGTTTTCAGAATGGGGTCAGGAATTTAACCTGAGCATAGAATAGATTACAGTTATAAATACAAACTTGACTCCTACATCCTTTTTGATAATATTTGGTGTTTTTTTTAAAAAACATAATGCGCATAAAACAATGAACATAATTTACATCTATTGATGTGCACACACAACTAAATTAGTCATACATTAAGGCTACGCTAGGACAAAAAAAAAACGAAAACAATAAGTAGTACACATGGAATAAAGTATTACCAGAACCTCAGAGCCTGTGTCGTGTGTGCAGACACAGTTGGTCACATTTTCTCCAAGAATTTGCGCATTAGCTCTTCAAACCCCTTTTGGGCAGATTTCATCTGGGCCAGAATTTCCTCATGGCGCCGCTGACTAGCCGCCTCAGATTCCCTTAAAAAGTCCAGAAGAGTGGAATAGTCCTCTTCTGTCCTTCTCCGCTTGCGCAGAGGTTGTGTTGGTGAAGCTGGTCTTGTAGATGTTTGCCTTGCTGCAGACGAGTCTCTCTGACAGTCAATACTCAATGGCTTTCGTCTGCGCCCAACTACACCTTGCACAGTACCAACAGCGGGGAAGTCAATGTCCTGATGACCATCCAACAGCTCTTCCATCTCAGTGAAAAACTGGAACCGTGTTTTTGTTTGACTACTTGTACTATTATGTTCGAGGACTTTCTTGTAACCATCCTCAAGTGTGTACCATTTTCTAGCCACCTTGCTTGGGTCAAAGGCCTCCATAAAGTGTTTGGAGAGCTTATTAGCCATATCCATCCACAAGTTTTTCTTTTGGCCTTTGGCAGACTTCAGTCGGTAATTCAACTCCTTAAAAGTTCTCGGGAGACCTCTGCCATCTGCTTCCAGTTGGTTACGGATCAAATCAATCAGGAAGCGTGTTTGTTCTTTATTAAAAGACTCGTTTGGTGGCAAGGGTTCGACTGAAGGAGACGTTTCTGCCTCCAGATTGTTTTCTATAACAGTAGAACAATCAGAAATATACATCAACAACTTATTTTTTGTCGAAGAAATGCACACTGTATTCCAATGAACCTTTCATCCACATAAATAAATATCGATCTGATATATTGCTACCAGATCACAACAAGTTTTCTTTAACAAGTTTACTTTTGCAAAACTCAGTACCGCAGTCTTTGTGGACCAAACAGTTTTTCATCATCTTGTCAACAACAAAGAAAGCACTCTGGTAATATTTTCAAGATTCTTGTATTCGTTGTCCACTCAAACTCCAACCGGCAAAATGATTCACTTCTAAAGTCCAAATAGAATGCTTACACTTTTCAAATATGATTAACCACAAGTTCTACACGGTTTAAACAGTTTCTCTATCGAATTACCAGCAAGTTGTTAATGTGTTGCAAACAACTCGTTACAATACAAAACAATGAGAAAGCAAAGAAATACCCGAGATATTTACAGGAAAAAGTGCAACTGCTGTAATGACAGTGGTCAGTGTGCACTTACTGTTCAAAACACCAGTGGGAGTTTTCTTCTAATGAGTCAGAAACTCTCATGGTGTTTTAGGTGTAGTGACTTTTGCACAAGAAATGAATGCTTTGGCCAAGCTGTAACTGGGAGGGGAAATGATGTTCCCTGGAATAAATAAAAACTCACCAGTAACGTACACAGTCACTCTCTCGGTCATGTTGTCGTCAATGTAGCACGCGGTGGCTTCGCGCGCTGCCTGGTACAGCTGCTCAGTGAGAGGTATGCTCCTCTGTGTGTCCGCGAACAGACTCATTCCACTGTCTGCCAGCACTGAAGGATTTAAACACACACATAACCTTACAGTCACCGTCCAGAGCAGCTCTTACAGGCTATAGTGAACTGCACGAAACATTCCTGAAGTGCAGTGCACCAACAGCAGCGAACAATAGCGAGTAACGTTAGCAACGAGCTAGGCAGCTAACGTTAGTGCTATGAATGATGATGACGCTGATGTTCGGCCCGATGTTACCCGTGCTTGGCATGTACAGTGTTGTAGACTGAACCGAGTACTGTGTGTGGATATTAACTAAGCGAAAGGAAATACTGATATAATCTCAATTAAAAGTACACTAAGACTACTTCACAGCGTTCGACTTACCTCGGAAGTAGGAGCTCGGAAATACGTCATTTTCGAGCTCCGTGTGGTTACCTGATCCGCTTCCCCTCCCCTACTTGTGCCGCGCATGCGCACATTTCCTTTTTTTTTTTACCCGATTTGTCCCGCGCATATGTGTCATTTCACATTACGCCACAGTTTGTTTCATTTAACAAACATAACAGAACTCGTATACCGTATGAAAAAAACGCAAAAAAAAGAAAAAAAAAGAAAACAAACCGCCAAAACAATTCCCGACCTCCGACCAAGATAAAAACCCAAATAAACGCTAGGAATTCATACTCGTTAGCGCGATAGCTCAAATTAAGTGGTTGGGATGTTTCTAGGATTTATACATTTATCCTCCCCCTTTGTAAATATATCATAGGCCATTTATGAAATGATATAATAGACTGATTAGATTTATAGATTTATAGAATGTAAACTTTTTTATGTATTTTTTTTTACATTTATTCATTTAGCAGACGCTTTTATCCAAAGCGACTTACTTTATAAAATATTTTAATTTTATAAAGTACATATTAAAAAATCTAATTTTTATTTTAAAAAAATTAATCCAATAATTTTCCATGGGATAATCCATAAAAAACCTTCAATGCAATCTCTGAGAATGGCTTAGTTATATAGCTCTTACAACCTACTGGTTTAAACAATAAACTATTTAACTTATTATTAACTAGTTTGACAGTGCCCCTGTGATTGTTTAGCCCAATTGCCTAATTATGATTTAATAGTAATATACGTAGTATATAGTAAGTTTAAAATCTAAATTTGAATTGTCCAATAAAAAATTATAATAAAAGTCAATTTAAAATATATTAAATTCATTTCCATTATGGTACTCAATCAAAAAGTAGCATGCCTAAATAAAATAGAGGTAACTGAAGTAATGTCCCATATTGATAACTGGAATGCACGCTCGCCATTACCTTCAGAACAACTTATAAATAGTATGAACGGTTCTGTCCTGAAATTATATTAGAGTCAGCAGCCTGAATACTCCATGCACTGGAGCACTGGTTCCCAACTCTGCTCCTGCAGTTCCTCCTGTCCTGTATACAGTACATCAGTGCTTTCCCTGCTCCCAACACACCTGATTCGATTAATCAGCTGATTAACAGCCCTCCCGGAAATGAACTGGGACTGCTGTATTGTGATCAGCAGCTACACACTATGCCACCCAGTATTTTTTTAAACTACAGCTTGTCAGGCTATATAGTGCATAATGTAACGAGAGAGAGAGAGAGAGAGAGACACATTACGTCACGCCGCTAGTCTTCTGGCTTTTATTGATATTGACCGAGATGACCGAGATATTGCCAAGATACATTTCTTAATTTATCCTCTAGATGTCCTGGTGTAGTTTAGCCATATTTCTCAGTCTTACAACGCAGAAAAAGTGTTACCGAAACGTGAGGTGGATTTTTAATTCACAGTGTTGCATATTTCTCCTAGGGGAAAAATAAACCAGAAACGCATTTGTTTAATTTCTCATAGCTGTGTCAGAAAAATCTCATAGGTATCTGAAGACACTGTGAAAGCAATCATGGTAAAAAGTAAATCCAATATCTTGGAAAGTTAATTACAGCTCTCAAACAGCAACAGTCTGTTTTCAGCCTGTCTGATTTAAACAGTTATATGGATATCGTTATATCTTAATTTTATCGGACTAGACATTTATTGTAATAAATCCATTGGAAAGTCGTTTTCCCCCCGAACTCCGATCTAAACGTTGTAATGCCTCGGCTCGGAAAGACATGGATACCCATAACAATCATATTTGTATGCATATAGTCTCTGAATCTCTTTCGATTAAGGAAGATAGATGATGTATAATGGTCAACCGACTTGTTCACCTTGGTTCATAAAAAATATCTGTCACAATGGTCTTGCCGCGTTAGTAAATTTGGACTGAAATCAGCGGAATTACGTTACAACTTAAGGAAAAAAAAACATTTTCACAGCAGAAAAACTACATATCTCAACTTGAGAAAAAAACCCCCAAGTTTTATCAAGAGACAACTAACACAAAGGGAAATCTTTACCGTTGACCATGCGCCGCCATATTGTTGTGACGTCAGGTTTGTTTATATCAGAGAATTCGGGTAAATTGGATGGATCCTGAGTTCCCGACTTGGAAATCCGAGTTGAATGACCGTTCCAGTCCACTATTCCGTGTCGAAGGTCGTTTTTTTCCGAGTTCCCAGTACAATGGATTAAAGCGTTATAACAAATTTGTCAGACGTAATTGGTGAAAAAGCACCCCCCTCCACACACACCCACACACACACACACACACACACACACACACACACACACACACACACACACACTATAACAAGAACTTATTGTACATCAAAAAGATATCCTCGTAGCAGTACAAATAGATCAGCGTTTAAGAATACTATCAAGCTAAAATTCTGTTAGAGAGTAATTATTAGGCTTATAACGGCAGTATGGACAGCAGAGGTCAGTATGTACTGCTACACACAAATCCACAGATACTCTTCCGTATTGTTAAACATGTTTTCATTATTAAACATACACTTCCATATGCTAATGAGAAACAGTTCTGAATTTTATATAAATTGTACATCAGGAGTCATCCAATAGATTTGACCTGGGGTCATATTCTTACAGGGCAAATATATCTGGGTCAGACAATGTAATTAAAAGTAATGAAATATGTGAATAAATAGATGTTTAATAGTTATTGTGTAAGCATACTTGTTTCTTTCATAATGTGTTCAATATCTGCTTATTGTTTGCAATATTAAAATGATTTAAACTAGGTAGGTCGCCATATTTGCTGTGAACTTTGCTGAAAAAAATGTGCTTTTGAAGAAATAACATTATTTTTGGGGAGCAATTTAACTGTAGAAAGCAAAAAACCATTCCAGGTTTATTTTGTCTTATATCTAATATTTTCTTGTGGTAACCATTCGTATCAACCATCAACAACAACCCTGTGACTTATATTTTGGAAGCTACAGATAAGTAGATGCACTGAAAAATGTACAGAAACCTTCACAACATCCACCACATGAGGAGTTATGTCTGGAAATGTCAATCCTGTTAACATCAACCCTATTACTTATTATTAATATGCACAGTAACATATGGGAATCCACTTTGCTGTAATAGAGTCTAATAATTAGAAAAGGCATTTCTAATTCAAATGTATGAGTAAATATATTTAAGTAAGGTGAATCTAATGAGTCTACATTTTAAATGGATCAGAGAAAATAAAATAAAATGTCAGCATTCCTAATAAAAGAAAATGGCAACCACAACAGTATATTTTTTACTGCACTTACATGTGTGAGAACAAATCTATTTTACTTAACTATTTATTCAGTAAGAATCAAATAAAAGCAATTTATATTAAAATATGTACTTACCAAAATGATTAAATAAATGGATAAATAAATAGAAAAGACATATAACATCAGAGTTATCAATATAAAAACAGCAATTGAACTATTTTAATATTATATTAAAATCACCTGCTTAATTTTCACAAAAGGTCCCCTTTTGTTCTGCCAAAACAGCTCTGACCAGGGGCGTTAGCTGGACTGTTAATCATCCGGGGCTGAGTCCAGAATCTTCTCCATCAAAAAACTTTTAATAATGTACTTCTAAATAGACTGTTGCATGTGAGGGCTAATTGCTTAAGAAATGAGAAAACTGGACAAAAAGTTGGATTTATCATGAAAAATGAATAAATCATGATAAATCCACGGATACTGTCACTGTTTGCAGGACTACCAGACTGATAAAATCTAAAACTTTCTGGCTATCTAACATGAGACTAGGCTAGTTTGGTAATGTTTGGTAATTCAACCCCTTTACTGGTAAAAAAAAAACAAAATAAAATAAAAAATATCAACTTATATTTATTCCCCCCTCACACTAGCTGTGTGAGCTAGCATTTAGCGGAATTGAGACCAATCAGCCAATAAGATACAAGTGTTTCTACGTATTTTCCTGTAAACCCTGTCTGACTAATCTTGCTTCTGTTCACTGAAGATAAAATACAACTCTTCACTGAAGATACAAGATTACAACATTGTCATCTTCTTTTACTGACGTTTAGTTTCATTGTGACAAACCTCTTCAAGTGGAGAATTATTTGGGGCTAAAGAAAAAATCTTCAGGGCTACAGCCAAGAATGCTCAGGCCAGGTTATACCTCTGGCTCTAACCCATTAAGGCATGACCTCCACAAGACCTCTGAAGGTGTGCTGTGGTATCTGGTATCAATTTGTTAACAGTAGATCCTTTAAGTCCTGTAAGTTGCGAGGTGGGGCCTCCATGGATCAGACTTTGTCCAGCACATCCCACAGATGATCGATCAGATTGAGATCTGGGGAATTTGGTGGCCAATTCAACACTTTGAACTCTTTCTCATGTTTCTCAAACCATTCCTGAATAATTTTTGTGGTGTGGCAGGGCACATTATCCTGCTGAAAAAAGCCACTACCATTAGGGAATATTGTTGATATGAAGGGGTGTACTTAGTCTTCAACAATGTTTATGTAGGTGGTACGTGTCAAAATAACATCCACATTTATGCCAGGACCCAAGGTTTCCCAGCAGTACATTGCCCAGAGCATCACACTGTCTCCACCGGCTTGCCTTCTTCCTATAGTGCATCCTGTGCTATCTCTTCCCTAGGTAAGTGATGCACACGCAACCAACCATTCAAATAATGTAAAAAACATTATTCTGATTCATCAGACCAGACCACCACCTTCTTCCATTGCTCCATGGTCCAGTTCTGATGGTCGTGTGCCCATTGTAGGAACTTTTGGCAGTGGACAGGGGACAGCATGGGCACTCTGACCAGTCTGTGGCTACGCAGCACCATACACAGTAAACTACGATGCACTGTGTGTTCTGACACCTTTCTATCATAGACAGCATAAACTTTTTCAGCAATTTGTGCTAGCTGTTCTGTGTGATTGGACCAGACGGGCAAGCCTTCGCTCTCCATGCACATCAATGAGTGTTTGGCGCCCATGACCCTGTTGATGGTTCACCGGCTGTTCTTCCTTTGGCTACTTTTGGTAGGTACTAGCCACTGCATACTGGGAACACCCCACAAGGCATTTTAGAGATGCTCTGACCCAGTCATCTCGCCATCACAGTTTGGCCTTTGTCAAAGATCTTTATGTTTGTCCATTTTTCCTGCTTCCAACACCTCAACTTAGAGAACTGACTGTACTATGGTGTCAAATACAGATACAGAAGGTCATTTAAATTATAGCAAATTTAAATAAAAATAAAAACACATATTAAGGCATTCAGCATAATTTAAATATTGGTCTAAGAGTGCACATAATTATGAGAGTGTATAAAAAATTTTGTGAGTATATTGTATGAATGGTAGTAACATGGATGACAACTAATTCCTGTGTATGACTTATGTGGGGAAAAATAAAAATGTAACCCTTAGGATAATGATATTGAGGATATTGACCCATAACATATACTCCATTGTACATTATTTTTTAAATAAAGAAATTAAATTTAAATAATGTTACTACTTACCATGTTTAAAAGGAACAAATTCTGAATAATGACCGTTTTTCTTTGAGGTCCTGATGTAAACTGTATGCACACGCACATACAATACAGAGATAGGTCTTGATGGTAGATCCTTTTTACACATTCTACACAACTGTAATGTTGGAGCAGGGGTTGGGGCCAGAGAATACTCACTCCCGAGTTGGATGTCTACCTAAAATAAACATAATTTCAGAAAGTATTTCTCTGAGTCAACTGAGCCACAGTAGTACAGAGCACGACTTCATTAATGAAAACGTTCAACCTGGCACAGATTATAGATATCCTTCTGATGCAGATCTAGAAAGCAGATTTTTTTTTGTTAAAATTAGCTGGATAAATGGAACAGAGACAGAAAGAGACAGGAAAAAAAGTGACCCAAGTGATAGATGGTCTGAATGGGAACCAAAACAAAAGGTGATGGAAAATGGAGGGAACAGAAAAGGATCAATGTTTGAAAATATAAATAAAACACAGCTCTGCATATACATTTCTCTGCAGCAAAATAATGTCATTTTGATATCTGTCAATGTACGTCTCCCTGTACACATTAAACAGTAATAATGTACCTTAAAAGTACCCTGTAATAGGGATAATTTAGTCATGACATGTTTTAAAAGGATTGTTCAATTCCCTGGAATTTTGATAGATTTTTAAGATTAGGATTTGATTAAAACACTGCACGCTTGCATAAACATCTTGTATGTGCATTTTGTAGATGCTGAATAACAGCACAGAATCAAAGAAAGTGTTCCTATATCACAATAAACAAATGGATAGACATATTAAATATTTTTCTTCAATACATTGGAAAGATCAAAATGACACACAGTTCATGTATTAAAACTATAAACCAGTATAAAGCATTTGCAAAATCATCAGCTATATCAGTCCTGGTGGACACAGTAGTGAAATATGACCTATAGGAGATGCAGTCTACAGTAAACATGCTTTACAGGCAACTACTGTTCTATATTTGGCTCTGCTGATCGTTCGGGGTACTTATAGGGCAGAGACCCGGAGGTGGGCGACGGCAGAGATGATCGTGGTACCAATTAGAGTACTCGGCGCCAAGTATCTGAGCTCAGATTGTGTTGACAGACTTCTGGGCGGGCTCGGTGGGCATTTGTAGTACACCGAGTTTATTTACACCGTCCTTTATCTGTCAACGACCTCTCAGTGTTTGGTGGTCCCACAGGCCAGAAATAGCGTTAATTAGGACAGGGAGGGAAAAGAGGAAGAGAGAAAACGTGTGGAACCGCTGGTAGGCCATCAACAGAGGTCTACAGGGGTCTCGACCTCTCTCTTCTCCGTCTGTGTGTGTACGCCTGCCAGTACTACCATCCCTTGTGGATGATAAGGATTGAATCCAGCAATGAAATTGGCAACACACATTATCAGATGCTCCAGGCTGACCACACACAGTCATCCAGCTGCACATCCCAGTGCTCTTCCATAAGGTGCACTGAAGTTTCAGTGTAAGGAATACATCCAAATAATCAATAGACATATGAATCATTTTTTTGATACCATCTTTGAAATGAATTAACGAAACAACCTTGATGGAATATTTTCTGTGCCCCCTGCAATTTAAAACAGAATCTATAAATGTATTAAATGTATAATAATTGTACAGCTAATGCAGTTTTACCATCCAGAATTATTGACATCCTTCAAGCGAATAGGGAAAAAGATTAATTGTATAAAACAAACATGTATATAATGACTCACAGTTTCTACTTAATTAATAAACACCTACATTTATTAGAGCAATTGTAATAGGAGATTCTTTTTTAAAATAACACAATTTTTTTTAAAGTGGCAAAACTGACACCCCCACCATGACCAAAGAAAAGAATATTGGAAAAAAAAAAGAAAATCCATTTTCTTTTTCCCATTTTTTTGCAAATAAAATCAAATAAAAAGGTTCTCAGACTGGAGAAATTTTTGTTCGGATCAATTACCTGTTTCCCCGGTGGTACAGTATATATGAGGTTGAATTTCCCCCACAGGAGATCAATAAAGTTACATCTTATCTTATCTTATCTTATCTTATCTTATCTTATCTTATCTTATCCATCACTATGGGGAAAAGCAAAGTGCTTTTAAAACCTAAGCGATACAAATCCGATCAGGAATATAAAAATACACAAAAGTTTAAATGCACATAATTAAAAATATTTCCAGGACTCAGACCCATGTGCATCGTGACCTCTCGTTCAGTGAGGAGGGTGGTAAAGGAGGGAGAAGCTAGGGAAAAAAAAGATTTGAAGAAATTAGTTTATTCTTGGTGTTGTAAAGTTTCAAAATAAACTATTAGGCGCCACATTCATAACAAAAAGTCATTTAGGAAGGGTTGCACTTCCTTAAAGCAACCCAAAAAAAATCCCACACTGGAACTTTACCAAGCATGATTGGAGCTATTATTGGAATCGTTTGTTGTGGTCAGACAAGACAAAAAATGACTTTTAAGTGGACAAACTGGGAGTGTGTACATAGAAAAGCCCCTGATATCCAGTGTAAAATATGGAGGTGGATCAGTGATGCTTTGATTCAGATTTTTTTGCGCTGTTGTTCGGGACCATTGATGGCATCGTAAATTCAGCTAATGTCCAAAATATTTTAGCCCAAAACCTGGTTGCCTCTGCCAGGATATTTAGGCATAACTGTATCAATATATCATTATTACCCCCAATTCTACATAAGCACAGAAATGGCTGCTGGAACACAGAATCTAGTCTGAATGTAGTCTGAACTGAAAACAGCAATTATGCATGCATGAAGGAGTTCATGTCATGTCATGTTTGTTGGGGTGATCCCATATCCTACAAGCTCAGGGCTATAATTCTCTTCAACACAAGCTCTGAAAATAAATTATGGTTATGCAAATCATTTACATTTATATTTACATTTATTCACTTAGCGGACGGTTTTATCCAAAGCGACTTACAAATGAGAAAATACAAGCAAAGCGATAAACAAGCAGAGAACAATACAAGTAGTGCTACCATACAAGATCCATTAATTGAGTTCCAGAAGAAGCAAAGTGCGCAGAGTAGAAGTTTAAGTGCTTTTTTTTTTAATGAGTTGGTTAGGTGTTCACAGAAGAGGTGGACACCTAACCAACTCTTAAAAAAATTGTGCACTTCTCTTTTTCTGGAACTCGTTATTTAGCAGAAAATAACATGCTACTTATAGTTTGCAGCGTGAATCTAAAACTACAGTTTCCCCCTCCACCCATATGTTTAAATTACATCACATTTGGTTTAATTTTATGTTTGTCAATAATTCTGGTGTTGATTGTAGCTGACATTCAGTCATAATGTTTATACAACCGTGATCTTCAGGATCATGACAGTGCCCTTATTAAATTGTTCCGCAACAAAATTGCTGTCCTCAAAGTCGTTGTTTACTAGCACATTCTCATTTGTGCTCATTCTCCTTGAACTGGTGGGTGGGTGAATTCACCTCACACACACACACTCACACACACACACACACACACCCTGGCTATAATCATCCTGCCATCCTCTGAACATATAAACCCACCCCATCTTCATGTCTACAAATACTCAATGTTCACTGCAAACCTACAGAAGACAGCATCACTGAGACCAAGAAGCAACCTTGCTGAGTTCCTGAATAAACTACTGAAAAGGTAAAGCAGGAAATCACTTCATTTCACAATCTTCATAAAAAAATTCATACACAATGCATTAAGGTATGCGGATGAAGAATTGTTTTCATTGTGAAATGCCAAACCAAAAAAATCTGAAATGATTTAATTATTAAATGATTAATTTGTACATTTTGTGACGTTTATCTATTTATTTCAAGACATTATATTTTGATGTATGTGGTCATCTTGAACATTCATGTACTTTTTAACTGAAAAAAAACTCAAACTTTTTAAGTTAATAAATCAATTTCTTTAAGCCACATACACTTAAATAGAACAAAAAATGTAACTCAAACTTGTTATATTTAAGTGTATTTGGCTTTAAGAAATTGATTTATTAACTTACAAAATTTGAGGAAACTAATTGCCTCAAAATTTTTGAGTTAAATGAACTTGTCCGATTGTACAGTGTTTTGCACACTGTAGATTTGAACTGTTTTATATGTCATGGCGTTTGTTTCAGATGTTGTCACACAAGTGTTTCATGCCCATCTTGGCTCTGTGCTTTTTAATGGATGAGGTGTATTCATTCCTGCTACCAGACAGGCTACAGCTGACTAGAGTAAGTGCTGCAAAACATCAACCTCCATGTGGTTTTATATTTTTGTTATAATTGTAGAACAAGCCTTTGATTTTATAGAATTTAAAATTCAAATAAGTGATAATTTGTCTAATTTTCGATCAAATCACAGAGCTAATAAATCCACCAGAATGTACATTTGTGGTGATCATGCTTAATGATCATAATTAATGATCTCCTATCTCCATTTCTCCTCTGTAGAGCAGCCACCGGTTGGGTCGGGATCTGTCTTCTCACCTGTCAGAACTCTCGGATCTGGTAGAACTTGTTCCTGATAACGGCGGGGAAATGACCCGTGACTGGGAGCCTAACCCAGCCCGATCCTCAACATCCTTCTCCGTCCCTGTGGAACGCATTTCAACACCTCACACCAACACACATCACAGGAACAAGGACAAGAGGTGAAGAAAGCAGCAGGGGGAGATAAACAAAAGGCTTCATACTAGTACTCTCAAGTTTCTTAAAATAGAAACGTTAAAACCTTTTGCTTTGTTTCTTCATAAAGGATTACTAGTTGTGCAGTTAACAGATGAATGCCCAGAGTCCATACAATTTAATTTATTTTGCTTTCCTTCCTGTAGGCTGAGGGTGACTGTTCCCTTGGACCGCATTGGTAGCTTGTACTTGTCAGGCAGAAAGAGCAGAAAGGTGAGCATTCTGACCTAAACCCATAAATAATGTCCACATGATTTTAATTGATGTTATGTTTTAGTGATCACTGTCCAAAAAAAAAAAAGGCCTTTGTATTTATATGCTCAGACATCTTAAAAACCCAATTTATTTTCTCTTCACTTCAGGATGAACCAGAGGAGTAACGGGACTAATCCAACAGCAGGATTCGTGTACCATGCAGGCTGGATGTAAAGGGACAGATTAAGCCTAGTCTAGTAAAATCACAGATACAGGAGATTACTAATTAAAACGCTCTTCAATTGAGGATTAGGCTTAATATGTATTTAGAAATGTGTATACAACAGGTGCCTTCTACTACTTTTTTTTATTTTTTTTTTAAATATATAAAATCTATTTATTGCTATTTAATGTCACCCTGTAGTGGTATTCAAACTGACAGACACTCTACATGTGTGCCTATGATCAATAAAAATCTAATAGAAAAAAACACAGATGATGCGTCGTCATTATTCATTGAAAGAAGATTAAATAAAAAATAAATTAAATATTGAACGTTGTATAGGATACCCAATAAAGAAAAGACTTTATTTCTTCTGGTACAGTTAAAGAAAACATCAGATGCCAAAAATATAACATTTGCTTGGCTTTTCTCTTCGTTTTCATATTATGTACAGTTCTGAAAGGATATGATATTTACAGAGTAAAATAGGAGAGGGTCTATGTTTTGGGAATTTAAAGAAACCCCACGCAAAGAACAAACAAACAAACAAACAAAAAACATATTAGAAACAAAAATATGCCACAACACTTGCAGCTTAAACTCTTTTCTGTACACAAGACGATCTGGTCTCCAAACTACTTTCAAACAGCATATCAGGGAATAGCTCCACAACGACTAGCACTCTGTGTGTGTGTGTGTGTGTGTGTGTGTGTGTGAGAGATCTTAACCAGATCTCAGACAAGAGATTAAAACCCAAATTAAAGTCTTAAAAAAAAAAAAATTACATTTATTAAATTGGGGGCATTGAGTGAAACTCAACACTTGGGTGGCAGTTACAAAGCTCTTAAACATCATTCATTTGTCTCAGAAAACGTCCTTCAAAAGTAAACCAATGAAAAATAGTTAATGCACAATCTGAAACTGCTTACGCTTGGTAAGAGGACAACAGTGCAACCGATGGAAATGTTCCAATCTTAAAGTTCCCATTTCAAGTCCAACCTTTCATTTTGCCCAAACAGAATGACATGGAGTTAATAGTTAAGTGCTAGTTAATGACACGCCATGATGCTGACATGCACTGAGATTTATAAAAAAAAAAAAAGAAAAAAAAAAAAGAACACACTAATCACTTAATAAAGACTACCTGTTAATATCAATTATCACAAATCTGAGAGGGAAACTGAGATGTGTGTGTGAAAATGATAAGCAACAGAAATAACAACCTATACACAAACCACTTCTTCATGTAAAAAGACAAACCTCAGCTTCTAAAGATCTGTTTTGTAAAAGGCTTTTACGTCGGCATACATCATCGTCTTTTAAATCTTCTACAAAGCTGGCACTAAACACTCCCTGATGATCAGACCAAACTGGCAGACAGAGCGCTCCGAGTAAGAGCCTTGGATACAAGTTTGTCTACAAACATGAAGAAATTCCCCTCGTGATATTAACCATGTATGTGATTGTCAAATATATGAAGAACCGACGCGCAAAATCACGGGTCTCAAAAGAATGTCGCCGTTCAAAGTAGGCATTTCCTCTCATACTTGATAGAAAAAGTGGAGGACGGGAACGTTGCGCTTCCAGGCATCAGGCGTCTTCTCTAACTGTCTTTTTTATGGCCCGATCGCCTCGCTTCCCTGCATTTGTGACAGTAGAATATGTCTGGGACGTTGGACTTCTTGATTTTGGCACAGGACAGATGCACCCATATACTGCACTGGTTGCACTCGATCATGGGTCGTCCTGCAAAAGGTTTCCCGCAGTAGCAAGTGATCAGATCCCACGAGTCGTCACCTGCAGGGTGAAAAGACCAAGTGTTAAAGCTATAGTCGGTACATTGTACAATCAGTACACAATAAAAACCCTATGGAAATGACAGTAAAACAAGAAAATTGTTCTTTATTAGTGCTTTTTCTCAGCCAGCTGTGTGTCAGTAGTTCATGTATAAGAGCTGATTCTAGGTGTGATGGTTGTGTGTGGATAGCTGCTGCTGCTTTCTCAAAATAAGAAGTAGAGTGTGAGTGTCAGTAAAATAGACCCCCATGAGTCAAACACTCAAAGAACGTGTCAAAATCAGCTAGAGTAGCAAGAAGGTCTGCTGAGCTTAGCAATAACAACTGACAAACCACAGCACCCCAGAGTAGGTGTTAAATGAACAATACTATTGATCACGGAAAAAAAGTGAACAAACCAAGAACAGTCGTGAGGATGTACACAGAGAGATGCATCAAAGACTACAGACAACAGAGCAAAATTTCACAATCACTCTTTCCACAGCCAAAGTGCTGATGGAAACCAATGTTTCCTCTATTTATGAGGTTAATTCTCATGTAATCAGATGTGTACACTGTACAATAAAGCATGGCATAAAACAATAACCATAAAGGGTTTTATTTATTTGTTTGTTTTTTACCCCTGGTTTGGATAATACATTTTACCATCCAAACAATTTTCTCCTTCAAACCACTGTCATAGTTGCTGGCAATTTTCACTCCATGTCAATCAGACTTTTCTCCCACCCATGTGAAATTTCTCCCTGTATTACATTACCTTAAATTATCTTGGATATCACACTCAGTATTCTGGAAACGTTTGACTTTAAAACTTGAATTTTTCAACAATGTTCATATACTTTTTATTTTCAATTGACCAGGAAAATTATTTTGCTGCCATTGTTGACAAGATGATGAAAACTCCACTCCAGCACTACTGACATAGTCAGGTCTTTGTTCCAGACGAACAAATTTTGGCACTAAATTACATTTGGTCACCTGAGAGCCAGCTTTTTTTATGGCTGTAAAGCACTGAACGATTTGAAATTAGACACTTTGACAGTGGAAACAGTCCATCTACAAGACGCAAAGCACTAACAGGTCTATAGTTTTCTAAAACCTGCAGCGCCTATAGAAGCTCTGGGACAAATCCCAATGCAAAGAAAACAAAGATTAAGCAGGATTAGATACCTCAAGGACCAACTATACACAAAAAACGTGTTTTCCTTTAGATCAGCAGAATGGTATATATTTCTAGGGCTGGACCAAAAATCATTTTACATGATTCAAATACTTGTTGGTGTTTCCAAATTCTCACAAAAATGACCCATAATATTAAGTATATTCATCCCTGCAATTCACATAATCTCCACTAGGTGGCAACAATATATCAATATCGTATACCAACAGTGCAAAATGAGCTCAAATCAGCCTCGCATTTTATATAATAAATTAAAAAATAAATAAATAAAAATTAATAATAATTTATATATTTAATGTGTGTGTATGTATGTATTTTTTTAACAGAAAGCCTAAACAAGACAAAATGAATTGGAATAAGCCAAGATACGGCTTTAAACAGCGTAATACATAAGCCGTGATTAAATGTAACATTCATCCACAAAAATATGTTTATTTTCATGGAACTTAACAAAAGAGCCTGCAGTGTAAGAGTTATTTCTGAGTGGCTGTGTAACAATGGAAATAAAATAAGGCAGGAAAAAGGGCACGGTCATGCAGATTGTCAAAGCCAAAGCACGCAGGACAAAGAAAGACCGCATTGATTATCATGAGCATGTAATGAGTTCTCTCGTGGTGACGTGTAATGATTTTTACAGCATTCGTTCATTTTCAGCAAACTGCTTATTCATGCTCAGGGTAGCTGTGGTTGGTTTAAATTAGGGTTCCCCAACTCCCGGGCCGCGGACCGGTACGTGGGTCATTTGGTACCGGGCCACACAGGAAGAATAAATAACTTGCATTATATCCATTTTATTTATTATCGGAGTCTGAATGATGTTTTATTTTGAAAAATGACCGGATTCTCTCCGTTACATCCGTCTACGACTCACTCTTGACGCATGTCAAGACGCTTGTCTCGGTCACGTGATACGTTAAGCATTAAGGGGTAGAGTGGAAGTTACTCATGTTATGTTGTTGGCGTGATGTTACCAGGATGCTGCTAATAAAGTTGCGATTTCACATTGGATTCACTATTAGTATTATAGTAAACCCCCCCCCCAGTTTTTAATGACGGTCGTATCATTTTATTTTGTTAATTAATCCACCACACCTCAAAGGCCGGCCGTGAAAATATTGTCTGATATTAAACCGGTCCGTGGTACAAAAAAGGTTGGGGACCGCTGGTTTAAATAACTTATTCTGTTGTATTCTGGGCCACAGCACCAAGTAAGTTCATTACAAATTATTGCAGGCACGTATATAGTTCAGTGTTTGGGTGAATCCCCCAAATAGCTCGCAATTTGAGCACATAGCACAGTACATAGCATAAAGAAACCATTATTTCCTTGGAACCAAAATAATGAATGATTTATGGCCAGCCCTAAAAATTTCTAAAGCAGCTGAAGTTTATTATTTAGAACCTAGAACGCTGAGGACTGAAGTCAATCTACTGACCTTCCTTCCATACTACTGCATTTCACAATCATCATTCGACTGTGATCAGGGCCAATCACAATAAACCCCACCTACTGTTAAGTCATTTTCATTTAATTCATTATGAAATAAACCACTCACCTGACTCCACCATGATATCTTCATCTGCGATCCATGTTTCCCCTTCGCTGGAACTCATTTCAGCATCTCTGCTTGCTTCGTCGTGCTCAGATTTCACCAGGTTGGGTCTCTGGGACTGCAGCCCTCTTGGTTGACCTGCGTGCTCCTCTCCATGGCCGAGTCCAGTCTCAGAGTCTGTCTCGCTGAGTGCCGAGCTCTTAAGCTTCTTAAGGCTTTTAGGCTGCTTGGAGTTTTTGCTCCGTTTGATTCTGGCGCGCTTTTCCCCGCTGCTACTGCTGCTGTCTCCTGCACCTGAGCCAAGAGAGAGGCGCTTCAGCTTTTTGTCCTTCTTGCGCTCTGCTTTGCTGCTCACTTGGCCCTTGTAGAGAGAGTCCTTTAACCTCATTTTGTCCAGCAGGGTGTTGTCAGAAGGCAGACGCTGCATGGTCTTAACGCTTTTGTTGGCGCGGGCTTTCTGCACAAAAGTGTGAATGGTGTGTAGGTCTGAGTTGCCGTCTCCCCAGCTTGCCGACATATTTGAGCTGGCACCACCTCCCATGCCACCTTCGCCCAAGGTGCCAGAGCTGTGTGGTGAACTGGAGGAATCTGGAGACCAAGGCCTTTCCTACAAAGGCAACACAAGACACTGAGCGCTACACAGCTGCAAGCATATCTAGGAAAAGTCACAGAGCAGCAAGACAATGGGTTCAGTCTAAGTGTAAAATATTCTAAGCAGGCTGGCTGTTTAGACAACTACGGAGTATAAAACAGCAACATGGACGGCTATGAGACAGATGTCACTAAATTTTAAATTACGCACCGTTTAAAGTTTGCATTTTACTCTAATTTCATGTCACTCTAGACGACACATAATTGAATTACAGGTGACCTAAAAACCATGCAGCCGGTTATTTTTCTTTAGAATGAAATGAGCATAAGTGACATCACTAGAGACAGGAGGTGAACATGAAGCAGCCAGACCCATCTCAGTTAAGGAATGTTCACACACACAGCGACAAAGTAACCAGAGATCAGTCACTTTCGGTGAGAGCTGCCGACTTCCGGGGACAACGATGACGTGGGCATGTCCAGTGTCGTGACCAAGTCGAGAAAAGTTTAGCTTTATGCAAATTTGTAGCGACTTGGTGGGCCGAACACCAGTGGAGTGGAGTGAATGGAGTGAGGGCAGTAAAGCGCACGTGATCCATCATGTTGCCTGCAAGTCCAATTTGCTTCATGACCCAAACAGTGCAAACAGCACACATTGCTTCTCCTTCATCTTCGTATACACACGGGTGAATTTTATTTACAAACGCTCTACCTCCAGCACGTTTAATTTTAGTGGCAAGAAAAATTGATTTGTTGTCAAATGTGGACTGTTAGCTGCACCACCCGCTGATTAATGTTACCATGTCAACCAGTAGTAGGAACGCTTACTGGTGACTTTATAGAACAGGAACTGGCAACTTGCAGCCATAAACTCGATGTGTGTGTGAATGCAGCTTTAGTGTGTGGGTTTCTTTTTCTTTTAAACTATGTTTTATCTCAGCCAGTGTACACAATTATTACTGGATTTTTTTTCTGTACATCATTGTCGGTTTGTTGTACATCCATCTTTGTTCAGTTTTACACAGTGTTTGTTTTATGTGAAATCTTTCCCAAATGTACATCCTTTTACCACTATTCTTAATGCTTATGTAACTTATGTTTGTGCTTAATTTAGCTTGACACTCATCAACAGTTTGGATTACATTGTTCTGTACACATTCAATAATATTAAATAAATAAAAAACATAATATACACTACCAGTCAAAAGTTTAGACGCTCATTATTTATGTTTTCTCCACATTTTAGAATAAAAAATATTCATCAAAACGCTGGAATAACAAATATAAGTATGGGAATTATGTTGTGATAAAAAATCCAAAATAATTTAATATTTTCGCATCATCAAAGTAGACGCCCTTTTTAGCCGAGAATTTCTAGAAATGTATTCTTGGCATTTTCTCAACCGATTTCTTGAGGAATTCACACCTACTGTATGCTGGACCTCTTATTGGCTGCTTTTCAGAATATTTCACTCCATTCAAAAAAATTTTTTTTGTAAATAAAATTTGTTTTCTAATGAAAAGAATTGAATATTTTGGCACGATTATATTTTTATATAAGATTATATATTTTTATATAAGAGTAGATTATATTTGGCACCGATTTCAAACATTTAAAATCATACACCTTCAGATCAAAAGATTTATAAGATTATGAAACATTACAGTCGAGTGTGTCTAAACCTTTTACCAGTAGAGTATGTGTGCATATATAGTCTGTGTTTATTGTGTTTCCGCCACTTGCATATAATTTTTTGCTCAATATTCTCAGAAGACATCAAATTTTATCTGCAGACCACAACTTGCACAAAGTCGAAATAGGAAACAATGTTACAAATTAAATGCTGCAACAACTTGTGTGAACGCATTCGGAACCCAGGCAAACTTTAAGAGAACCGCAGGGTCTGAAAGCAGCTTTTACACATAACCAAACTTCTCCTATAAAACTTTTAGAGAAACTAACCTCTTTTGGAGATGGGATATAGCCAGCATAAGCCAAGACAAAACTGCAGAACTTGTTGAAGTCCTCCACTGTTCTCTTTCGTCTCTCTGGTGGCTGAAAATGATATTATTTAATTAGAATGAATTGAGACTACTGATAACGAGAGTCATTACGTCTACATGGACAACAATATTCCAATATTAACTCGATTAAGACAATACTCTGATTAAGAAACTACCACGTAAACAGCGGTTATTGATTATCTTAATCCGACTAAAGTCATACTTGAAATAAATACGAATATAATGAATACACATTCCTATTTAGTCGCATTATAGACATGTACATACCTTAATCTCACTACTAACGTTGTGCAGGAATTTTCACGGCATTTTGCGACAGGACAAGTGCACACACTGCAATGCGCAACCGTCTGACAGCAAACGAGAGAGCATGGCTGCGTCCAAAACCGTGTACTTACCTACTACATGGTAGGACGGGAAATACATGTATTTCTATTTACTATATAGTAGGTAAGTATGTGGTTTAGGACACAGCCCACGGCTTCAAACAGACATCTATTTGCACGTATAACATGACAAATAATTAACTGCACTTGAAACTTTCGTAAAAGTTAAAAATGAAACACCCAAAAATGTATACGGTACCACAACGAAGACGAACTGTATGCTGATTCGTGAAATTCTGGAGGAAACGTTGGACGGCATGGTGCGGTGACGTAATGAGCCGTTAATCGAACTATGCTCTATAACATGTAAAACGGGAACATGAAAGGAGTATTCTAAAACCGACCCATGTAAATACCTTAATCACAATATTGTCTTATTCAGAATAAGGTCAATAATTAGATTACTGCTGTCCATGTAAACATAGTCACTGTGTTTACACGGACAACAGTAATCCACTATTAACCCGAAAAGACGTGGAGTACTCCTGTTTTAGTTGAACTATCGAGGTATATTACAGCCTTAATCACACCATTAACGTCGTGTGATTTTTCACTGCATTTTGCGACAGGACACGTACACACACGGCAGTGCTCAACCATTTTACGTCAAAAAAAGAGAGTACGGCTGCATCCCAAACCGTGTACTTACTTACTATAGGCCTGTAGTAGGAGAAATACATGTATCTCGGCTACCATATAGACGGTAAGCACACGGTTTGGGACTCAGCACACGGCTTCAAGCAGTCGTCTCTTTGCACGTACAGCATGACAAATAATTAACCACACTTGAAGTGTTTTAATTATATAAATATAATTTATATACGTCTTTTTATTATAATAGTAATAATAATAAAGTAAATAAATAAAAACACCCAAAACTGTATACGGTACCATAATGAAGACGAACTGTATGCTGATGCATGAAATTCTGGAGGGAACGTCAGACGGTGTGATGACGTAATGGCGTGTGCTGTTAACCGAACTATGTTCTATAACATGTAAAACGGGTACATGAGAGGGGTATTCCAAAAGCGACTCATGTAAACACCTTAATCACAATATATTGTCTTACTCAGAGTAAGGTCAATAATTAGATTACTGCTGTCCATGTAAACGTTATCATCCATAGTAATTGCGTGTAGTGTTCTTGTTATACAGGTCTTGTCCACGTGATGGCACTGTGGCTTACCAGAGGTTCCGCTTTGCGTTTCAATAATGAATCTGCAACCAAAAAATAAATAAAACAGACAGAGAGCAAACACAGTTAATGAAAGAAAATAAAAGTGTCAAACACATATATATACACATGGATACAGTCGCATTTGCTTCACTTAACGCTCCGTATTGTTTACTCGCGACATTAATCTGGCCAGGCGAGTGCGCGGTGTCGTTAGCAGGCAGCTAAACAACAACATGCTAACATCCCAAAACGCACAGCTAACGTTAAAGCGCCGCGATGTCGAGTCGAGGCTTAACTCGGGTTCGTTTCAGGGCACAATTTTACAGCTGCACATGAAGGACGCGTCCCGGGGTCTTAGCGTCGACTCGCACTCGGGGGGAAAACGGAGTCTGAAGCGGAATAACACACATGGCCACAGCCTACGCATTCATTTCTAAAGAGCCTCGACAGCGATAGCGGCTTCTAGTTCGAGCTAGCAGGGCTTTTCTGAACTCGAGGCTGCGCGGATAGCCACCGAACCCCGGTGCTGAAAAAACACACCACCACCACGTTGTTCGTTTTCAGCCCAACGGTCACTTCTCTAGCTAGCACACCTGCTAATAAACGCTAGCGAGCGAGTTAGCCAAGCCAAGTCCGTCTCCGCGCCTTCGAGCTGGAACACACTCACTCGGTACAAAGAGCTCAAACACAGCCCGCTGGAATAGGTTTAGTGTGCGGGAACAGACTCGGGGGTGTTGCGCAAGTAAACTGCGAAACAAAACAAATAAATAAATCAAGCAGGTCTCTGAGGAGGAAACCCGGGGAGCGGAGCTGCTAGCTGTTCCTCGGGCTAAGCTCCATGAAGCGAGTCCGTTGAGACGCTAATCGGCGGACACCGAGGACGCATTCGTGACTTCATAACCGCAAACAAAACGCCAGGAACTTGCCGCGGTCGGCTTCTCCAGCCGGAGTGTTGCGCTGAGCCGCAGACACTTTGATCTAAAACCGAGACGCAGACATTGAGCAACGCTGTCCACAGCCCAGCTTTCTATCTTTAGCGAACACGCGGTTTAACGGAAGATCACGGGACCGCGGAATAAAAATACAGACACGGATGAAATAAATCCGCGTAAACACGCGCGACACCGCGCAGAAACACAGCCCTACTCCGGCTCTTCCCTTCAGTTAGCATGCAACCGCTAGGTGGCTAATAATCACCGGCTAACGCGACGACCAGTCAAATAAACAGCAGCCGGAGTTGGACTTTTGTTCCTTTCTTGCCTTTAAACCCGAGCCCGGGGTTCTTACCTTGGTGCTCAGACATTATTTCGAGCATTGTCACCTCAGCGATGAGGTCCGCTGAACTTCAGTGGCACTGAGCAGCGTTTATTCACCGGCTTTTGCTAATCAGCTAAAGCTAACACACTCTCACACGGTCGAGTTGTCCTCCTTGGTGTTGGAAGAAAGGAAGAAAGAAAGAAGTAGATCGATAGATCGGGGTTTTTAGAAATGTCCCGGTTTCCAATCGAGAGTGAAGAGTTCGGTGTAAGTTCTATTTGCTGGAGAATTAGCTAGCGGGATCAGTTCTTCCTCTCATGGCGTTGCAGAAATAAACTGAAGCCCGACGCTCCGAGTGAGCGCGCATCCTGCAGCGCGTGTCTTTTCTCTCTCTCTGTGTGTGTGTCTCAATCGCCGATCTGTCTGAATGATCCGGTCAAGAAATCTATGTTTTCCTTCTTTCTCATCAAAATGGAAAACTTGTGGAAACTCCGTGTGTGCTGATATCTAACCCTCGTCGCGCCTCCCTCAAGCGGTCGATGTCAACTGAGAGAAAAGCCCCTTGTGGTTGAGTCGAGCCCTGCCGTGTAGACACTGCTTACTGTGGCCTTATGGGAAATGTAGTCTCTTACACTGCTCGAGAAAGGTTTGCTGTGGGGACTGCGGACTCCAGGTTGTCACCTACTTTGCAAATCATGTCACTGCTGTTTAATTTTAGTAACATGCACTTTTCTAGACTTTTGTTGCCTCCGTCCAAACTTTTTTTTTAGACGTGTTGCGGCCATGAAATTCAAAATTACCCTTTTTTTAAATGGTAGATTTTATTATGCTTAAACATTTTCTGTGTCCTATTGTGAATAACATGGGTTTATGAGATTTGCAAATCATTGTATTCTGTTTTTCTTACACAATGTCCCCACTTTTTTGGAATTGGGGTTTGTTTGTGTGTGTGTAATATTATATTATATTATATTATATTATATTATATTATATTATATTATATTATATTATATTATATTATATATATATATTATATTATATTATATTATATTATATTATATTATATTATATTATATTATACATCAAAAGTTTAGATAATCATTCTTTATTTCTAAACAATTTCTTGTACTGTGGAATTAGCATGCTTACCCAGCAGTCACAGAACGTTTTTGTAACGTTCGCATTTGGTTCTCAATTGGCTTTTTCTTTTTTTTTCACCATTTCATAACCCTCAGGGAATGCTCTATTTGGTTAAATGTCAGTACTGTTTCCAAAATGTCCTGGGGACTTCCGAACACAATGTTGTCTTATATAACAACTGACAAAGAACCTTCAACATTTTTCTTTTTAAGTCACAATTTTTTTGTAACCAACCTTCATGAACATTTCTGAAACGTTTCATGGACTTTCATGAAGTTTGCCAAATAACCTGTCTGTAAGGATTTCACAGAGGTTTTTGTGATTGTTACAGCAAAAATGCTTGATTTCGCTGTGGTTTTCTAAAAAATTTCTTAAAAACATTTTTTTTGTGTGCTTTGTTTGGTGCAGAAAACTACTTCAATTGGTGAATATTACAACTGCATGCATTTTTTAGCACTGTCTTTCACAGTGATGTTTTCTGGTAAATGAGACATTTTAGATGTACACGTTTGATGCACATTAATCGAAGAGGGATTTAGCTGAATGTGTGTTGTGATGATGTCACGTGACACATCTTGCACCCAAATCTGCAGAAAATTCTGCGCTAATTTACAAAAATTGCACGCTCCTCCAAATATTGAGGAGTTTGCTTGATTTTGCATTCATTTCAGCGATCTCGAAATCCTGGAGGGAGAGAATAGGCAGACTATTTTTTGCAACTATACACATATGTTTTGGGAACGTTTCCATTATATTCTCAAGTTAAAACAATTTATGTATGTTTGCTTGTATGTAATGATTCCTTTCTGTTACTAAAGACAGAAAGAGAGAGAGAGGGAGAAGAAACAGTGGAGCCATGTTGTGTCTCTCGTGTCGCGAACACGCCTTAAAACTCCAGCACATTAGGGGGCGATATGCGCAGTAAAGTCCCAACTTAACGAGTCAGAGTGTAAACGAAGAATACTCGTCGTATTAAACACCACATTACTGATTAAACACAGCGAAGAGGTTCACGGTTTAGTTATTAAATCTTTGTGCAACTGGAGGACCAGACCAGTACATTAAAGATAAGCGGACTGTGTAAACATTACATCACTGGTTGGTTTGCTGGAGATTATTAACTTTCAGCATTTCACAATGCTGTCAGAGGTGTTACAGGGGACAGAATCGGGAGGATTCGTTATTATTCGAGGTAAAAAAAAAAAAACAATTAAACATCAGTCTCAACACTATTTACCTTTTACATTAATTGTATGTATGTATGTATGTATGTGTGTATGTTGTGTGTGTGTGTGTGTGTGTGTGTGTGTGTGTGTGTGTGTGTGTATTCCGCTTCTCTAAACATTTACCCCAAGCTCTTGTGTGGATTTTCTCCTCCAGACACGGCTTGTTATTCTGGACGACGCCTCCTTAAATACTACATCAACTGTGCCTTAAAGAGGTATGGGATGGCATTATTATTATTATTATTATTATTATTGTTGTTGTTGTTGTTGTTGTTGTAATAATAATAATTATGATGATGATTTTCTTTTTATTAATACATGGTTGAAAATGAATGCCTAAACTTCAGTCCTGCACTCAAGTATTTATATCACGCACAACTAGATAGACCCATACCATGCTTGTAGGAGGTCAGAGGTCGGCAACCTTTACAGCTGGCAGTGCCATAAAAGCAAAAACATGTTATGATTTTTTTCTTTACTGGAGTAAAGTTGCCTAAATTAAGGGACCGTCTCTAAAGTTACACAACACATTGTTGTACACGCTTCTAACTTCAATAGCATTTGAAGGGAATGACCTACAGTCACAACAACCAACTGTAAATTGTTCGACTAGGTGTCAGGTATGAGAAACACATTTTAGATTTTTGATATTTAAACCTGCAATGCATGAACCAAAAAATACCTTCACGAATGCATAAAGGGGGTTAAAATGACTCACACTGGATTCTTCAAATAATAGATGTCCTATTAATGAAATAATTAAAATAACTGATGATACACTAATGTTTTATATTAAATAGTAATAAATAGTTATTAGAGAGGGAGAGAGTGAGATATTGTGTTTGTGTTTGACACAAAATGTATTACATATTCAATCTGTTTAAGTATAATTTGGGTTTACTCTGTTTTGCTCCTTTTCATTTTAAGGGGGGACGCTGTTCATGTGTTGGGGTTTGAAGTTCCCGAGCACGAGTTGTGTGCCGGACTGGACAGCAATTACTTGCATTTGTGAGTCTATTATCTGTGATCTAAAAATGTACATTATGTTTGCAGATAATATGAAAGTTGTTTTTGTTTGTAGCATACAGTATTTTGTCAGCACCAAACAGTGAGCAGTTATAAGATAAAACTTGCTGTTGAGCCGTTCACTTTTTCTGTTGATAGGTTTCACTTTCACAGTGCATACATCGATCCTCTGGGCTGGACCAAGCAGTCCTTGTTCACAGTGAAGGATTTCAGCGCAACAGAAATCACACGGCTACTCCAGGAGACACATCACGCCAAAGCTTCTGTACTTGTCATTGACTCTTTGTCTTGGGTTGTAAGACATCATGATACTGTTGCCGTTTGTCAAGAACTTCATAAGCTCAGGAAAGGTTTGTCATCTCAGCAGTTTACAAGCACTTTAATCCCAGTCCCTCTTCTTCAACTGCTTTGCATTAGTCAGTCCCTTTCGCGTTCGCAGAGTTGAATGCAAAATCAAGCACACTCAGTAATATTTGGAAGAGCTTGCATTGTTCTGTTCAAAATGAATAGATTTTCTGTGCATTTGGGCCAAGATGTATCATGTGACATCACAACACGCATTCACTCAAAGCCTTTTCGATTCATGTGCATCGTACATGAGTACAGCTAGAAAAGGTCTCATTTGCCAACAAACATCACTGCGAAACAATTTCCTGCCACTGCAATTTCACCAATTCAAGTAGTTTTCTGCAAAAAAGCACAACAAGATCTAATTTTGAAAAACGCTGCAGCAAAATCGAGCATTTCTGGACACAAAAAAACCCAAAAAACTCTTGTGTGCAGTGATTTGTTCATGTGCAATGCAACATACATTTGAAATAAAAATAGCTGGATAAATTATTAAAGTTTTGTGGAAACATGCTGAATGTTGTTAGTGATGTTCTGTCTTCAGAATAGATGCAGAACAGGAATAGATAATGTGCAGTTTAGGGGAAGTTCAGGATCAGGTGTTTGAAACATGATACTATTTTCATGTAAGCTTATTTGAATTATTTATTGAATTTGACCCTGTTTGGTAAACCCTTTATTGTATGCTGAATAAGCTGTCGGCTTGGTCAGCTGACACACACATTTCTCCCTTTGACAAGCAGGAGGCTTTGTAAGGATGATTTTTGGCCTCCTACACACAGATCTTCACCAGCAAGGCATTGTGGGAACTGTAAGCCACGTAGCAAGCACTGTAATTTCTGTTACACCTATGAACAATGCACGCTATGCTATGGCCAAGACATCACAACGTAAAAAATCTGGAAAGGTTATGCAGAAGGTAATTAGCTTTTCTTACAAACTGATTTTAATGTAAAGTTAAATCTTTATAGGTGTTTTTTCATAGATGATGATTTGTATTTAAAATTTAAAAGCTGATAACACAATTCTTGTGCTTTTTTTTTTAATTTATTTATTTTTTTTGTATATAATACATTTCTTTATTTTCTTTTCTAGGAGGAGTTTTTCAGTTTAACAGAGGACTTGACACTATCTATAGAGACTAAACCCAACCAAACTGGAAATGTTCAAACAGATTTGCACACAAAGTCTGAGGTGAATTCATCAGTGTTTGTTTCTAAAGCATAACTTTTTTTGTATGTATGCTATATGGCCAAAAGTTTGAGGACTCCTGACCGTCACACCCATATGTGCTTGTTGACCATTTCAGAATGTGTTCCCTTTTGCTTTTATAATAACCTTCACTCTTCTGGGAAGGCTTTCCACTAGATTTTGGAGCTTGGCTGTGGAGATTTGTCCATTCAGCCCCAAGAGCATTAGTGGGTCAGGTACTGATGTTTGATGAGGAGGCCTGGTGCACAGTTGCCATTCCAGTTCATCACAAAAGTAATCAGTGAGGATGAGGTCAGGGCTTTGTGCAGAATACTTGAGTTCTTCCACACCAACCTTGGCATGCCATGTCCATACCCCACTTTGTGTACATGGGCATCGTAATGCTGGAACAGGTTTGGGCCCCTTGTTCCAATGAAGTAAATCTTAATACTACAGGATATAAAGTTCTCTATACAATTGTCGGATCACAACTTTGTGGCAGCAGTTTGGGGAACACACACGGATGTGATGGTGAGGTGTCCACATACTTTTGTCCATATAGTGTATGTCCACCCAGTCGTGTATATGAACATGTTTTGCAATGTGTGTCCTCTTTCTCCTTCAGGTGGATCCAACATCACATCTGACCTTTAATCTTCATTTGTCTGAGGTTGAAAGAGAGGCGAGGGAAAAAGTTGCTCTACCGTTTGTCTTCAGTGAAGAAAAGTAAGCTGAATTAATGGTCAAGGTTCAAACTATCTTGCTGTTCTGACATTTCTTATTTGGGCTTACTAAGTATCTCAAGTGTTAAGAGGAAGTGCGTAAAAACAAATACTGATGCAGACATCAAATTTACCCATGTTTTTATATTACCCCTTTTTAGTTATGTATAAATTGAGTATTGTTAAAAATAATTCAGATAATCTATGTGTATGATGTGTAAATTGTTCATGCTATATCTTTGTTGCTGCTTAAACAGAAAGTCCGCTCTCCTGAGGCCAGGCCGGGGTTCTGGACGCATTATGTACGAACCTGATGCTAATGATGACATTGATGAAGAAGACCCAGATGATGACCTTGATGTCTAAAAGGTTCCTTTAGAAAATTGTTAGGAGTGCTGTGGATTCTGGGGCCTGAGCTACTATATTTTAAATTAAAATAAATTCCATGTTTAGTCCAATTTATACATATGGTCTAGACCAGCGGTCCCCAACCCCCGGTCCGCGGACCGGTACCGGTCCGTGGGTCATTTGGTACCGGGCCGCACAGAAAGAATAAATAACTTACATTATTTCCGTTTTATTCATTATCTGGATCTGAAAAATGACCGGATTCTCTCCGTTACATCCTTCTACGACTCACTCTTGACGCATGTCAAGACATTTGTCTCGGTCACGTGATACATTGAAACCTTACCATAGAGACCAGAGAGCATTAGGGGGAGAGAGGATGTTACGAGGACACTGCTAATAAAGTTGCGATTTCACATTGGATTCACGTTTATTATTATATTTTAAAAATACCCCAGTTTTTATGCCAGTCCTATCATTTTATTTTGTTGTATTTATCCGCCACACCTTAAAGGCCGGTCTGTGAATATGTTGTCTGATATTAAACCAGTCCGTGGCGCAAAAAGGTTGGGGACCGCTGGTCTAGACGTCATGCTGTGGTTAGGATGATGCTTGTGGAAGTACAATACCAACAATATTGCACACTATAGTGTCATCCATACTGTCTATTCAAAGGGACTAGTTTGTCACTGTAAATGTCTGCATCCCAAATCACATACTAGCATGCATACAAAATAGTAAGCTAAAATAGTACACCCTTAATGGAAAAGATAACTGTTCTGGTAATGTTATATTTTTGACGTACTATTTAGTATGCAGACTTTTAAGCTAGCAGCAAGAGACAAACATGTTTGTTTTTAAACATCTGTTTTGTCACATGTAGACAACCCCGAGTGAGAAGATAAAACTGTGTTGCTGATTCTGATGATCACAGACAGTGATTCTCTTCTCAGATGCCTTAATTCCAAGAATGTCACACCAGAATTATTTTATTTATTTATTTTTGTGCAAGTATACATATGATTTGGGGTCATAAGGGGACTTTTTTTATTCCAAAAATCAGACAGCTGATTTATTGGGTGATTTTTGCCTGTGTTCTGTATCTAGCTATATAATTTATAGCAGTTTTGTTGTCTGTTTTGAGCACCCTCTACTGACTTTTGTAACTTGGCACCTATGCATCAGAAGAAATAATACAGTATTTGCTGATAGTCCATATACCTTTTGTGAAAAAGGCCACTAGCAAACATAAGGAGTTACATATTTAACATTTTCAGTTTGGTTGTAATAGGATTAAGACATTCACACACTATACTGGGTAATATATAGTGGAGTTTCCCCAAATATGCTGTGAGTGGAATTTTTTATTTTTAACAATAAAGCTGGTATACAACTAAATAAATAAATATTTATTTATTTAAATCTTATTTCAGCTGAGGGATTTGTTTATGGCTATGTGCAGACAGACCGGCCAGTCCAACATTTATATGGCCGCATTTCTTTTGTCATTATGAAATCATTAATTTTTGTTTGTCTTAATACATGGATTTGAGTTGGCTTGCTTTTTTAATGTTTATATTCTTTAATAATACAATTATATAAAACGACTGTTTTCACAAAATTTTCTCAATGGTATTTTTAGTCCCTGAACTAGCATGATGATGTGTTTTTGATAGAGACTCCAAAGCACTTCTGGATAAGGGTGTGTGATAAATGCTGTAAACATAATAGAACTAAGCAATTTGAGGTCCATTGTATATTCCATCCATAAAAGTGCAGTTTTAATCCATGCAAATTATATGATGTAAAATTGATCGTCAAGGTTTACAATAGTAAATGCATATGTATGCATAAATTAACACACACTCAAACACGAGTAGGATACAAAAGTTTTTTCTGAATTTACAGGATTTTCTTGAAGTTCATGTGTAAATGCTCCTACAAACATTTTATGTATGAATCTGTTTATATCCAGTTTCATAAATGAAGCCCGTTGTTCTCAGGTAACACGACACACATGTTCAGATTATGATTTCACAAAAATATGCTTGATGGTTTGAATAATGAGCAGATGTGCCAAAATGTGCTAATTAATAGAGGATAATGGTTTATGTAATGGAATAACTTGGTGTATAGTTTAGATAAGACATTGTAAATTTTCCCCATACATGTAGTTGAGGGGGAAAGATTTACCATTTACCAGATGTTCTTTAATTATCATGATGTTCTTCAGTGTCATGGTCTGGGGCTGCATGAGTGCTGCTGGCACTGGGGAGCTACAGTTCATTGAGGGAACCATGAATGCCAACATGTACTGTACTGAAGCAGAGCATGATCAGTATGCAGTATTCCAGCCTGATAACGACCCCAAACACACTTCCAAGACGACCCCTGCCTTGCTAAAGAAGCTGAGGGTAAAGGTGATGGACTGGCCAAGCATGACTCCAGACCTAACCCCTATTGAGCATCTGTGGGGCATCCTCAAACGGAAGGTGGAGGAGCACAATGTCTTTAACATCCACCAGCTCCGTGATGTCATCATGGAGGAGTGGAAAAGGACTCCTGTGGCAACCTGTGAAGCTCTGGTGAACTCCATGCCCAAGAGGGTTAAGGCAGTGCTGGAAAATAATGGTGGCCACAGAAAATATTGACACTTTGGGCACAATTTGGATGTTTTCACTTAGGGGTGTACTCACTTTTGTTGCCAGCGGTTTAGACATTAATTGCTGTGTGTTGAGTTATTTTTAGGGGACAGCAAATTTACACTGTTACACAAGCTGTACACTCACTACTTTACATTGTAGCAAAGTGTCATCTCTTCAGTGTTGTCACAGGAAAAGATATAATCAAATATTTACAAACATGTGACAGCTGTACTCACTTTTGTGAGATACTGTATAGGTAAAATAAATAAATAAATAAATAAAATTATATGTGGCCCTGCTGGTGGCCCCCAGCTTGAGAACCACTGGTCTAAACAAATCATTTCACTTATTGCTTTTTCACTTACCTTGTGTTTTCTGTTCTCTTGTTGTGCATCATATTCTTGGAAATTAAATTTGTTGTTGAAAAAAATGGTTAAACAGAGGTACACTTAGGTACAGAGGTACACTCTTTCTACACATTCAAAATATTCCACATCACTAAAAGTAAAAACTGATGATACAAATCCTGTATTTGAACAGCAAATTAATGATGTAAGTAAACATTCTGTCAGGGAATATTAAACTCTGGCACTTTGTAATCTTTTGGGGATAATAACTGTCTAGCTGGCTTGTGTTTGTTTTATTCATAAATGGCAAAAAAACAACAATGTAGGTTTTTTTTTTATTAATTCAAAAACATTTAATAAACAAAATTATTTAAAAAATGGTATAAGCATTAAGGAGCATTCAACAAAACATATATATATGTAAAAAAAATAAAAAATAAAAATAGAAATTTTATAATAATGAATTATAAAGTACAAAGGTAAATGGTACCATACAATTCCTATAAGGAGGCAATGCCAGCAAGAGACAGATCATTCAAATAAAAACAGTAAATGAAAGAAAGTTGGTTAAACCTAATCAACAGTCATTACAAAAATATATATTTAATATATTTTCAGAAATCTATCACATTTTTATTGCTAGTTAAACAAAACGTCCTGAGCAGTCAAAAATTAAAAAAAAAATGTGAAAGAGGAGATGAACCCAAACATTTTTGTTTATGGATAAAGAATTTGCCAAACAAAATTTTTAAACAATTGATAATATATTCTCTAGATTTGTTGGCAGAATCAGTGTAATAGCTAATGATGTCTTTTAAATGAAAAGATTGTGAAACAATGGGGAATACAAGTCAAACCAACTGAAAACTTCTGAACCGATTCACAATAGAATAAATGTATTAATATTTCCTCTTCATTACCACAAAATGTACAAGTACTAGGAATATCAACACACACACACACACACACACGCACTTATTTATTTTTCTTTGCAAACAAACAAACAAACAAAAAAACCCGGAGGTGGACTTTTGTGTCTTTACGGAAGTGACGATGTTTGACGCTGTCGGTGTTCAGCACGGTTCCGGGTTTGGTTTGAACTGTGTCTCAGCACTGACTCTTTATTAACTGAGCTGCACCCTTCAGCGGCGAGGAGGGAAAACACTGTATTTGGATCATTTGTGCTTTGGTATTGAACTGGACTTTATATCACCTCCACGAGTCTGCTGCTCAGCGTTCCCAGCCGCTTCAGATAGCCACACCGCTAGCTAGCTGTATACATCTATCTATCTATCTATCTATCTATCTATCTATCTATAGAGAGAGAGAGAGAGAGAGAGAGAGAGAGAGGTGTTTGGTTGATTAACCTGGACACTTTTAAATTCAAACCTGGAGCAGTCCACTAAAGAGAAACCTCACACATGCACTTTTAGTGTTGAGGCTTTACCGGTTCTAAGCGCTAAGAGCCTGTATGAAAGAAGACTGAAGATGTTCACAGACTCTTAAGAAAAGTTGTAAAAGGTCTCAGCGCGGATCTCATAAGGTTTCCGCTACCGGACGAGAGATTGTTCACACGGTGTGTCCGGATCTTTTCGGTGGCATGGTTGACCTGCTAAAGACCCGTCAGTGTCTGTTGTGTGTTCGCACTTTCTTTGGCATGACGTCCAAGTTATGGAGCTTATTTTTGTCTATCCTCAGGAAACCGCTAAGAACGGTGAGTAGATTATATCTGCGCCGGGGATCAACTTTAAAAAAAAAACCCCACTGCAACTAACCAAACTGTCTGGCTTAATGCACTCGCAGGCTACTGCCTTTCATTACTTGTAGGAAATTCAGAGTTTACACATTGGAGCAGGTGTGAAAAGCGCTCCCAGCACTCGCACCTGTTAATATGGCGATTCACTTACGACAAAATTACGCGAATGTGTGAGACAGGTTTTTATAATTGTAACTTTCCATCTGCCATTAGCTGTGTTAAAGTACATCTCTCTTCTGATTGGCTAGAACCGCACGCCCCGCCCACTGCAAAAAAAAGTAGTGTAAATGGTACAAATTATACAAAGCGCTTTACACTGTGTCTCATTCACCCATTCACTCACACACACACACACCAATGGTAGCAGAGCTAGCTTGCCATCGGGAGCAACTTGGGGTTCAGTGTCTTGCCCAAGGACACTTCGGCATGTGGAGTCTCCCGGTCCGGGACTCGAACCGCCAACCCTAGTGGACAACCCACTCTACCAACTGCGTCCCAGCCGTGTACCTATTCCGTTCTTCCAAACCGAGCTTTAGGTCCCCTGTGGAGAGACTTCACCGACTTCCATTCTCGATCTCAATCTTGTACAAATAGTTGTAAACGGCTGAAATAGATCTTAGTACATACAAGTGTCATTTAGAGCAGGACTTCTCAAATTCTTTTAAGCCAGGGATCCCTTTAAATGGAAAAAAATATATATTTTCCAGAAGCTGCTGAGATGTGAAGTGTGCATGAGGGAAAGGTCATGTAATTCAAACCTGCATCAGCAAGCTGAGACAACTACACAATCTATAGCCCATGTTGCACAGAAACTAAACATTAAAGGTGTAGTTGCTTGGCATTTCATGAGTTTTCTAGTCTGTTATAATTGGTCTTAAGTGTGTTAGTCTGTCTATAAACTCGTGTCTCATTGCTCTTACACCTGTTTGATATATAGAGCTATAATCCTCTGTCTGTGTAAATAAAAATACAAGACAGTTGTTTAAGATTATGAAGCACAAATGTCTATCACCTCCACTATAATTTTTTCTACTTAAAGCTGCAGGATGTTTTTGGAATTTTACCCTCTCTGATGTCTTGCTCAATTTAATCAAGTTTTACAAGCAAAAATACACAAACGTATACACTAGTTTAAACAACTGGATAATGATACAAAAGCCTCAAATATCAACAACCACGGCCAATGACTGCCATTCACTAGCTTACTACTAAATCACATATGAAGTACCTGGCTTATCTTTTCAGCAAGAAAAAAAGGTAAAATTCTGTCAGTCTGAATTCTTTGAACTCGTATATTATAACACACACTTTCACTCTTTCACTCCCATTTGGTTTCTTTACACTCTCATACTTGTTCACTCTGTGTCTTTGATCTGATTGGCTGTGATTTCTGTCAGTCACCCTATAACCAGGCTTCTTTCAAATGGGGTGGGATGACATTTGGCATATCTGAATTTTATGATGTACAAATTTTGGCCCTACACCTCTGACACAGGATTGTCAGGGCAACTATCAGCAGTTTAGAAAAACGGTATTCTTTCTTCCATGAACAATATAAGTATATACTTTATAATTTTAACTTTTTTAAGAACAATCCTATGCAATGGTGGTTTAATAAAAACAGAAACGTTTTGGCCACTGCTAAGCAGGGGTTGCAGTCAGGTTATAGTCTGCCCATGAACTGCTGGGGTCCTCTGGGCTTACAGAATCTGTGCAAGTGTGTTTCCACCCCTCAAACGCTAGAACAAAACCTCCCCTTTAAAACGGCATTCATCCTGGTTACCCCTTCTGTTTGCCCCTGCATTCCCACCAACTCCTGCCCTCTTAAAGCTAAATTTAGCTTGAGAGGGGAAGGAACAGCTGACAGAAGTATAGGCGTCTCAGAAATGAATGGGAAATGTAACAAGTAAGGATGAATTTCTCCAACATTGAAGTCTGAGGTCATGGACCTTATTTCTGGATATTTCATCATTTTGTTTTGGTTTGTATCCTGTAGAATGTTTACATTTTGATAACATGGATGAATTCATTAGCAAAATGTTTGTGTAAATTTAAACAACACAGCTTTGGATAAATCCCAAGAATTTTTTTAATAAATGCCTGTTAGACCACATTTCAGGATTTTCAGATTTGCATTGCATTCCTAATGTGTTTTTTAATTTTCTTAAAGATTAAGGATTTTTTTTGGCTTGTCCATGACTTGTTTATGGAGGCCCCTACTGCAGAGTGTTTGTCTATCAGAAAGGGAAACAAACCATTTCAATTCAAAGGATTTGAAGATCACTTCTACAATTAGACATTCTATCATTAGATAGTAGTCATAACTCTCATGTTTTAGTAAACCAAGAACTTTAGCTAAGAATTTATGATGCATCCATTTTCTAAGATTATGTATCTGAAGTCTGTAATGTCATGTATTGAATCTGCCCCCCCCCCCCTCTTCTTCTAGATAATCCAATATCAGACGGTGCGATATGACAATTTACCCTTGTCACCGCTGTCTAGAACCAGACTCAGTGAGTATCTCCTGCCTTTCTCTCTTCCATTACCTGTGAACTAGGAAAGATATTATTTTCAGGTCAGTTTTATTTGTATAGCACTTTTAACTATAGACATTGTCATTAAGGCGCTTTAGAGAAATCCAGGTCTAGCTCTAGATTCTGAATGGTGAAGGAGAAACTGAGAGGAACCAGAGCAGAGAGGAAACCCAGCCCTTTATGGGTGGCACAGTATCACTGTGGAATTGGGTGGCAGTTGTGCTGAAGAATGCTGGGCACACAGCAGTAGACTTCAAATTCTTTCTTTCTTTCTTTCTTTCTTTCTTTCTTTCTTTCTTTCTTTCTTTCTTTCTTTCTTTCTTTCTTTCTTTCTTTCTTTCTTTCTTTCTTTCTTTCTTTCTTTCTTTCTTTCTTTCTTTCTTTCTTTCTTTCTTTCTTTCTTTCTTTCTTTCTTTCTTTCTTTCTTTTTCTTTCTTTCTTTCTTTCTTTCTTTCTTTCTTTCTTTCTTTCTTTCTTTCTTTCTTTCTTTCTTTCTTTCTTTCTTTCTTTCTTTCTTTCTTTCTTTCTTTCTTTCTTTCTTTCTTTCTTTCTTTCTTTCTTTCTTTCTTTCTTTCTTTTATATCACTCGGTGCTTTAGCCATGTCAGTTTCAGTGATTGGGGGAGAATAAAAAAGCTGACGTCTAAGCAAATCTTGCAACAAAGTTTATCAGTTAAAAGAGCAACAATACAATAACACGGTCAAACAAATGCTCGATCATTACTAATTTAACATTAGTTTATTGGACACATGTTAGAAATATTTGATAATTTTGGAGTTAACACTGCTATATCCCTTTACCTGGAAATGTTCTATGCCAACATTCAACTAGCTATGTTACTATGTCTCTGAGTGGTGTTTAAAAAAAAAAAAAAAAGTTCCTTTTAATCATATGCTTTTTGAGCATAATGTTTACCAATACACGATATTCGGCAACAAGGCTAGGGTTTTTTTTTTGTGTGTATTTTAACGTTTCTGTAACGTTGCTCCTTGATGGTGACATGACTAAATCAGCAGATAAGTGCTTTGACCGCAGCAGATGTACTCAGTCTCAAAGTAAATACAGCAGTCTGTAGAGAACTGAATGGACAGTTGTTGATTAACATGGAAAGCAATTCTTTGTTTTGCTGTACTGTTTTCAACGGCCCTAAAGGGGTCGCGTCAGTTCCTGACCAAAGTGTGTGCGTTTGCATGTTTTGACAGATGGAGTAAAACGGAAGATTCTGGTTTTAGACCTCGATGAGACATTGATTCACTCCCATCATGATGGGGTTCATGAAAACACCGGCCGGCACCCCACCCTTTTTAAAAAAAAAAAAAAAAAAAGTATGGGAAGGGTCAGGTTTGGTAATCTAGAATGGCTATTTTGAAAGAAGAAAGCATCAAAAAAAAAAATTAGAGAAAAAAAAAAAAAAAAAAAAAAAAGAAAAAAAGAAAAAAAAAAAAAAAAAAAAAAAAAAAAAAAAAAACAAAAAAAAAAAAAATCACTACAACAAAATGTAGTATTTTTTTTTTAGATTACAGCAATTCAGATTGTGTCTTAACCACATCAGAAAGGTGACATGACTTTACTTAAGAACTGGATGAAAAGGATTTTTGTTAGCTTCATAGCTCTGGTGCAGAGCTAAATAAATAAACACTGGAGACCAAGAATGTCTTTCCTTATTTACTCTTTTTGTGGCAAATTGTTTTAAGTTAGATGTTTTACTAAACTATTTCTTTACGAATATTTCTGCAAACGTCTGTTTGGAGAATTCAAGGTTTTTGAGAACATTTTATGGTACTTTCTAAGGTTCAGGTGATTTCTCATGAATTATGCACACTCTTGTGGTATACACACATCTCATAGTTGAAATTTTCTAACATGTATGGTAATGCAACACCTGATGCTGGAATAGGGTTTGGGGTTAGTGTTATACTCTGCAAAAAAAAAGGAGCTCTCACATTCGCTTTTATTTCCAGCAAAATGCGTAAATATTTATATTAACAAACATTCAACAACTGAGACATAAACTGAACACTTTTCACAACCATTTGATGAACAGAAATGGAATAATGAGTCGTGAACAAAGGGGGAGGGTCAGTATAAAAAGTAAGTCAGTATCTGGTGTGTTCACCGGCTGCTTTAAGTACTACAGCGCATCTCATCCTCATGGACTGCACCAGATTTATCAATTCTTGCTGTGAGATGTTACATCAATCTTCCACAAAGACATTGGCAAGTTCTCCATCACA